>JANAKD010001021.1:0-10599 GCA_027627215.1 Lecanicillium saksenae | reverse complement strand
AAAAAATAAACCTCTGACTCGTCCATTTCCTATTTATTTTTAGAAATCTTCCTTTTCGAGGCCAACCCCGTCTTCAACGACGCCCTCGTCAACGCCAAGCAAAAGCACAACGCCCTCGGCCGGCACATCACCATCTTCCCCTCCACCGTCGTCGACACCAAGGACGGCATCCGCACCTTTTACCTCGACGAGGTCAACAGCGCCAACGACTACTGGGGCTCCTCCACCTACAAGAACCACCCGGACGCCGTCGCCTCGGGCGCGAAAGGTACCGAGCTCTCGGCCGTCAACATTGCGCGCTGGCTGCTCATGAACACGCTGCCGCAGGACTTCGTCGTCGTCAAGATGGACATTGAGGGCGCCGAGTACGACATCCTCCCGCACATGGCCGAGATGCNGGGTCTGGACCGTCGTCGACGTGCTGCTGGTCGAGTGGCACGACAACCTGCCGACCGACGAGGGCCGCAGGCCGCCATCAAGGGCATCGAGAAGCTGGAGAAGGAGGGTGTCAAGTGCCCCAAGTACGACTCTGCTACGTAAAAAACAAGAATAAACGGAGAGAATCACGATTGCTGTTTTTAGAAACAGACAGGGTATGATGTTCATTGTATATTATCCATGTATATAGTATGGTGTGAATGAATTTTGCGGCGTTTTCCCAAACTTGGTTACTATGCATGCCGAGTTTCCCATCAATCGGCTCTCACCCACTTCAGTAACCCGACGAGACAAAGAAAATAAAATGGTTGAAGAAAACCCACCTCCGTTTCGGATCAAATTAGCAGACTTGCCGTGTCTGCGCTGTCCCGGACCAAATCCGGGTTGACATTCAACCATGCAGGATGCATTACATCCCGCGATGTAACCCTCCATGGGCCCGACGGTCTGCATGGGCTAGGCTGCCAGCAGGTTAGCTTAATAAAGCCCACCATGCTGAAAGACGGCAGAAAAAAAAGCAAAGCTGATCGGCAAAGATGATTAGTCTGGCTGACAATGAAGCCAGGGCTTCATTGTCCACGACTCGAGGGTGGCTGGCAGAAGCTAGCGGCGCGGATCCGGCCCTCCTCCTTACGGTTTTGGGTGAATGGGGTGAGGGGAGAGCAAACCATGCAGCGCATACAATTGCCTTGGTTTAGATGACAACGTAAGGGAGATTCACCATCCTCCGTCATGATGGGCACAGTATGCTCCCAAGACAAGCAGGACAGCCAAGGCGGGGGCACCTGCGCGATTCTAATCGCGATCATCGTCGCTTAGAACTGTCACAGTCGTTGCAATGCAAAGTAAAGTGGTGAGAATATTCATAGCATTGAGCTACATATTTATTTGACTCATTAATTCATGTACAAGACATGTCATCCCTTCACCCGTGGGCGAGGGCCACTAACCCTTCATATTCCATCTTCTGTTTCTGGTCTCTTCGAAACCCATCAAACAAGAAATGACTTCATTATCCTTTGCAGTCATCAAAAACAAACTTTAGGGTCAGGATGTCTCCTAGTTACCCATGCGCTTCATGTAAAAATAAATCATCTAAGATCCAAAAAAAAAATAAAAACCGTAAATACTGAAAAATCATATATGCAAATGCGCCTCATGCAGGGGTATTATTTTACTCCGCTCAAGAACCGTCGCTGTTTGGCGTAGGATTGGAAAGAGCCGAGAAAATAGCCTGCAGGAGGTCGGACACAGTGGCGACCAAAGGTGTGGCATCGCCAATCAGCTCCTGTGTGTTGCTGACAAAGTCCTTAGTGAGGAGAGACTCAGCGTTGCCCAGGAGCGAGTAGATGCCCTCAATAGTCTCCTTGGTGAGCAGAGGTTTGATGGCATCGACGATACCCTTGATGTCGATCTCGCCCAGAACAGACAGCAGAGGGCTGAGCTGCTTAAGCAGACCAGGAAGATCAATCTCGCCAAGAGCAGCAAGCAGAGGCTTGACAGCATCCAGGAGAGGGCCGGCGTCACCGATGAGAGCCTTGGCAGCCTTGACAAAGTCGGGAGACAGGAGGTCCTCGGCGTTGGTGAGAAGGCCGATGATCTTCTGGATGCTCTCCTTTGTGAGAAGAGGAGCAATAGACTCCAAGAGACCGTTGAGGTCAATCTTGCTGAGGGTGTCCAGGAGGGGACCAAGCTGCTTAACGAGGGCGGCAAGGTCGATCTGGCTGAGAGCATCGAGCAGAGGCTTGACGGCCTGCAGAAGAGGACCGGCGCCGGCGATAAGCTCCTTGGTTTGCTTAACAAAGTCGGCAGACAAGAGGTCTTCAGCGTTGTTGAGCAGTGTAACAATCTTCTGGATGCTGTCCTTGGAAAGGATGGGCGAGAGAGAGTCAATGATGCCGGCAAGGTCAAGCTTGCTGATGCTGTCCAGGAGGGGTCCGATCTGCTTGATAAGCTTGGAGAGGTCGATCTGGCTAAGCTCGGCGAGCAGAGGCTTGACGGCTTCCAGAAGAGGACCGGCACCGCTGATGAGGCTCTTGGTCTGCTCAACAAAGTCGGCGGTGAGCAGGTTCTCGGCGTTGGTAAGAAGACCAACGATCTTCTGGATGCTGTCCTTGGACAGGATAGGAGCCAGGGACTCAAGAATACCGTTGAGATCCAGCTTGCCAAGAGTGTCAAGGAGAGGACCAAGCTGCTTGAAGAGAGACTTGAGGTCAACACCCTGGAGAGCGGCCAGCAGGGGACCGGCGCCAGCAATGAGGCCTCTGGTGTCCTTGACAAAGTCACCAGTGAGCAGGTCTTCGGCGTTGCCAAGGAGGCCGAGAAGGCCACGAATGGCCTCGGGGGTGAGCAGAGGGCTGACGGCATCGAGAAGTCCCTTGAGGTCGATCTTGCTGAGAGCGTTGAGGAGAGGAGTAAGCTGCGCGAGCAGGCTCTTGAAGTCAACGCCCTTGAGGCCGTCGATGAGGGGCAGGGCACCAGAGATGAGGGACTTGGTCTGGTCGACAAAGTCAGAGGTGAGCAGCTGCTCGGCGTTGAAGAGGAGCAGGACCAAGCCCTGGATGGTCTCGGGAGTGAGGAGAGGAGCAATGGACTCGATGAGGCCCTTGAGATCAAGCTTGCTAATCTCATCGAGGACGGGACCGAGCTGGGTGATGAGCTTATCGAGATCAAGCTTGCTAAGGCTGGTGATGAGAGGGTTGGCACCCTTGATGAGAGAGCGGGTGTCGGCGACAAAGTCCTTGGTAAGAAGGTCCTCGGCGTTCTGGAGCAGCTCGATGATTCCAAGAATAGTGTCTCTGGTGAGCAGTGGCTGGATGGCGTCAAAGAGGCTCTTGAGGTCGAGCTTGCCCAGTTCGTCCAGGATGGGACCGACTTGGTCAAGCAGCTTCTTGAGGTCAAGCTGGCCGAGGCTGGCAATGAGCGGCTCAGCTCCGTTGACAATGTTGACAAGCTTCTTGATGGTATCGGGGCTAAGCAGAGGCTTAAGGGCCTCAAAGAGACCCTGAAGATCAAGCTGACCAAGCTCCTTCAGGATTGGCTCGAGTTGCTTGATGATGTCCTGAAGGTCGAGCTTGCCGAGGCTGTCGATCAAGGGGGCGGCTCCGTTGACAATATCAACAAGCTTCTTAATGGTGTCAGGGCTCAGAAGAGGCTTGAGGGCCTCGAAGAGACCAGCCAAATCAAGCTGGCCGAGCTGCTTCAGGATGGGCTCGAGTTGTTTGATGATGTCTTGCAGGTCAAGCTTGCCAAGAGAGTCAATGAGGGGAGCGGCGCCGTTGACTATGTCAACCAGCTTCTTGATAGTGTCAGGAGTAAGCAGGGGCTTGAGAGCCTCGAAGAGACCCTTGAGGTCAAGCTGGCCAAGCTCCTGGATGATGGGCTGCAGCTGGTCAAGGAGCTTCTGCAGGTCGAGCTTGGCAATAGATTTGACGAGAGGATCAGCGTTGGCGATGAGGTCTTTGGTCTGGGTCACAAAGGTGTCGTCAACAAGAGTGATGACATTGAAGAGCAGGGTGACGACCTGCTGGATAACGTCAGGGACGAGGAGAGGAGCAATCGTGTCAATGACACCCTTGAGATCGATCTGGCCAAGGGCTTCGAGAACAGGGCCGAGCTGATCGAAAAGCTTCTGCAAGTCGAGCTTGCCAAGGCTGGCAATAAGAGGAGCAGCGCCATCAATGATGGAGATGATCTTCTTGATCTCGTCGCCACTGAGAAGAGGCTTGAGGGCCTCGAACAGGGACTTGAGGTCGATGTCGCCGAGCTCCTGCAGGAGAGGTCCAAGCTGATCGAAGAGCTTCTGCAAGTCAAGCTTGCCAAGAGAGGCGACGAGAGGCTCAGCACCATCGATGATAGAAATGATCTTCTTGATCTCATCTGACGACAGCAGGGGCTTAAGAGCCTCGAAGAGGGACTTGAGATCAAGCTGGCCCAGTTCTTGCAGAATAGGCTGAAGCTGGTCCAGAAGTTTCTGCAAATCGAGCTTACCGAGGGAGGCAATAAGAGGCTCAGCGCCATCGATGATGGAGATGATCTTCTTGATCTCGTCAGCAGCCAGCAGAGGCTTGAGGGCCTCGAAGAGACCGGGCAAGTCGAGACCGCCGAGCTGCTTAAGAATGGGCTCAAGYTGCTTGATGAGATCCTGAAGATCAAGTTTACCAAGCGAGGCAATAAGAGGCTCAGCACCATCAACGATGGAGATGATCTTCTTGATCTCGTCGGGAGCCAGCAGAGGCTTGACAGCCTCAAGGATGCTGCCGAGGTCGAGACCACCGAGCTGCTTGAGGATAGGCTCGAGCTGCTTGATGAGATCCTGAAGATCCAGTTGACCAAGGGAAGCGATGAGAGGCTCGGCGCCGTCAATGATGGAGATAATCTTCTTGATCTCGTCGGCAGAGAGGAGAGGCTTGATAGCCTCGAGAAGGCCAGCCAGATCGAGGCCGGTGAGTTCCTTGAGAAGGGGCTCAAGCTGCTGAATGAGACTAGCGAGATCAAGCTTGCCAACTTCGTTGATGATGGGTTCACCAGCGGTGACAATGTTGCGAATCTTGTCAGGAATGGGGTCTCTGAGGGTCTTGGCGAGACCGACAATGCCGTCGTGGAGGGCGTTGATGAATTCAGGAGTAAGGAGCTTCGTGATGGCCTCGAGAGCGGCGATCAAGTCCTTGATGGGCTGGAGGATGGGGTCAAAGATGCCGCCAAGAGCCTTCTCGATGGGGTTGGTGATGGCGCCTAGGATATCATTTTGGTTGCCCAGAGGGAGGCCGGCGCTTTGGGCAGAGCTGCTGCCTCCTTGGTTGCCCGAGCTGGGGTTTGTGGCATTTTGTCGACGGAACAAGTGGGAAACTCTGGGGTCGACACGGTCGTAGTGTTCTTGTCTCTTGAGAAGAGCCGTCAACTCTGTTAGTGTGTCTGTGAGCTGGCTTCGGGGCACAAGGGCCAGGTTGTGCTTTGCGAGAACCTCGTCGAGGTTGTTGTTGTTGAGCAGGTCATTGATTGAGAACTCTGGGGGAGACTGGGTGCGAGGGCCAGAGGCGACGACGGCCAATGGGCCGACGACTCCCGCCAGAAGCGTAGACCACCTCATGGCTGCGGGTTGTGCGGTGGTATGTGTCTAACCAGAAAGGAAGCTTGTCTTTGGTGACGATTGGGTATTGGCTTCCTTGACCTGGGCACGACAATTGGCGACGATGGAGAGGTGTAGCAAGAAGGGAAGAGAGAAACCAGCACGAGAGAAAAAGAGGCTAGGGCGAAGGAGGAGTAGATATGTAATGAGGACTGGAGCGGGTGGATATCCGAGAATAGCAAGAAGTCTAGCAGACGGGCTCGAATCCGCAAAAGCGTACGAGAGGGAACGGCGGAGGAGGGCTTGCAAGGCAAGGTAGACGGTGCGCCTGTGTGTATGCGACCGACAAGGGAGGGGTGTGCGATGTGTGCGATGGATGGGCGTGGTGGGAGGAGAAGCGGAGAAGGCTAGACAAAGCCTCGGAACCAGGGTGGTGGCATCGCCATGGGACAATGATGATGGGCAGAGACAGAGACAAGACAACGAGGGCCAAGAGGGCCAGAGTCGAGAACTCTGCTGGATCGGCGAGGCCTGGTGCTGGGTAGAGAGAGAGAAAAACAGTTAGCCAGCCCGGAGCAGTGGAGTGCGAAGAAAACAGCGGATGGGGGAGGGGTGAGGAGTGCGCGCGGAGACCGTGGGCAAGGAAAAATAGGCATCCCCAGGTTTCCCCAAGTTTTTTTTCTCTTGCCATTTTGTCGTGCAGGCCAGCGATACCTTGGGCCTCTGATAGGCTGGGCCGCCGGCGCAGGCAGAGTCAAGCAGCCGAGCAGCGCAGCAACGAAAGAGGGAGAGACGGCCGAAGGGTGGATTCTCTCTCGGTGGAGGGCCGACAGGGATCATCGAGTTGGAGGGGGCGTGGACGCAAGACCAAAAACTTCATTTAGCGCAGTGGAGAAGAATTTAGCGTCGTCGCCGGACGGGAAGTGTAAGCTTGCGAGGGCAGTTGAGTGTGGCGTCTGCAGCTGAAGCGGTGGGAGGAGAACGATGAGCGCATTGTGTGGGAGTGGATATTGTGGTTGATGGAAGCGTGGTTGTCGGTGGTGGTTGTCGTGATGATGGATGTCGATGATGGAGGAGGGGAAGAAGAAGAGGAGGAGGAGGGGGAGGAGGAGACGATGAATGGCGTTTGTTAGTGTCGTGCAGGCAGTTTGCAGCGTTTACTAGCTAGCGGCATCTGGCAGCTGGCAGCCTAACTAGGCATTATTCAAAAACACAACACAGACTCAATTATTGCTCAATTCTACCTGCCGTCCTCTCATTTTTGTGCAATTTGTGTAATTGCAAATGCCCAAATTCCCGGTCCATCATGGCCCCTCAATTGGCCGTGTTGCAGTGCAGCTCTAGTGCACGGGAAAAGGCTTCGATGCCCACGCACTCGCCATCGCCTCTGTCTCTGCATGACGCTACTACTAGCCACCACCACCACCACAATCAACAGCCAGCCTCGGCATGTGGGTGAGAAAATCAATTACCCAAACTAGCAATTCATGGCGCTTTTTAGTCGGCTGTTCATCACTGTCAAAGAACAAAAAAAGCTTGTGAAATCTATCTTCGATTTTTGCTTGCCCGTGATATTCATTGATGCAGAGTATAGCCCTCTCTTCCCCAGATAATTCTGACGAGCAAAGGCGGGGAAAACCCAACCCAACCACGCAACTTTTTATTTTTATGTTTTTATTCATTTTTATACATTTGTTTTTCATCATTATTCTTTTCATTTCACTTCTTGTCTTCCTTGGACAGCAAAGTTTACCTCTGCAGCTCATCATTTTCTGGGGTCAGTCCGACCAGTCATTGGCCTGTCCGTCGTCGCATCGTTCGCCCCAGCCTGCGCACGGTGGNTTTTTTTTTTTCTCATCCCACACTATTCATGAATTATTCCCTCTCTGCCTGCCCCTCTCATCTTAGCAGGGCAGGGTCTCGCATGAAATTGATTGCCCGGGGCAGCGGAAAGCGGGTGGCGAGAACCACAACTGCCTCTCATACTGTTGCTTTCTACCGTGTAACATTGCCTGCCCAACACCCGGCATTGAGCCATGAAAATTTTTGCATCTTTTATCTCTTCTGTCTATATTCAACACAAAGCCTAGTCAACCGCGTCTGTGCACGTCCGTCACCACGTTTGGGGGGCGTGTCGAGGATCGTGACGTATGCTGTCTACTGCGGCAACCGGAATAGTCGACATCTAGCTCAATAGTCGACCTCGAATAATTCACAAGGTCGCCACGTTGCTGTATCTTCCATTGCAGATGTTTCCCATCTCGTACCTTGTTCCCATCGAAATTCTTTTTTTATCTCATTGTTATGTCTCGCATTCTGTGGAGACCTGAGGTATGGGCAACGGCTAGCAACCAGGGCTGTTTCCGGCCTTCATGACAGCTACTCAGCCGCCTACATGGTCTAAAACATTTTTGCCCTTTCTCCTTTTTTTTGGAGGGTTCCCCCTCCCTCGCACGGCCCTTGGCAGATTGGTGTGCTTCCTGCGGCTAAAACAAACCGGCAGAAGAGGAATGGAAGCGTCTGCGAAGCCGACGACACACTTTCAGCTCACCTCGCTAGTGGACTAAGTCGAAAGCCAGTTTTGGATAGCTTTCGCCACAGAAAAGCCTGCGCCACGGTCATGCTATTCGACGGTGTCCCCGCTGGGATTGGGGCTAGAGATGCCGGTGACGGTTTACACAGGTCATTTTGTCTGTCTAGAACCCTGGAACCTGCTCGCTTGTATGTGCAGGCCTCGATGGTGTAGATGAGCCGTAAGCCCCTTGTCGACGGCAAACCCCGTGCAGGCCAGGTCGACATGGCTCCCTGAAATGATGCTGTGTTCCATTGCCCTGTAAGCCGGCAATTCATGCAAAAAGACACTGGTCATCATCAACCGCAAACATCAACAACAACGTAGTAGCAATACCGTGTCTGCCGTCATCCATCCAGCAACACCCTGCCGTTGCTGTCATTAAAAACAGCGCTGCTCCTCGGCGAGGATCCGCTGGAAATCGGTATCCTTTGGACCAATCCGGCATGGTGAGTTTCTGCTAGAGTGGCTCAATAGCGCCAACTCTATTCCGGTCAGCCAGGCTGCGAGTTGTCATGGGTCTTGCAGAGCATACAGTGTCATACTTTTGTTTCTACCTTTTGTTAAAAATAAGTTCGGCTTTTCATTAATTAAATGGCGTTTCTCAACAGTTTCGTGGCCGGCAAGTACATTACACTTGGCAACAACTGTGGCGAGGTCTTTTTCTGCCGGTTGATGAGGCGTTTCTGGGCATCTAGCATTGCGGTTATACACCAACCAGCCCAGCAAAACTAGTGTGCAAGCCACAAGCGGGCGGCATGTCACCAACGCGGGAACCAGCAGCCAGCTTTGACGGAAATGTTAAGAGACCGCCGCCACCAACAGCCGCAGTTTTGCATGAATGTGCAAGCCAGCAGCCAAGCCTCAGGTCGTTCTATCTGGGCGTTGCTGGGCTGGCTGAACATGACTCCCTGTTGGACTCTCGTCAACGTTCCACAACAAGCAACCAGTCACTTTTTCTTGGCCCATCCAATGAGAGGAAAGCCCAGGACCAACTGGCCGGTGAAGCCAAGTGCAGAGTTGGCCCGGCATGCCGCTTTCTCCTCTCCTTCACTCTCTCTTTCTCTGTGGGCATTGTCCCTTAGTACGGATGTGTGCTTGATTGGGCGGCACTAGGGGCAACCCACAAATGGGCTGGACCTGTTTACCTCCACTGGCATGAAGGACACACAGAAACGGTAAGCAAACATTGAAGCTAGGTAGCTGAAGAGCAAGAACAATAGCAAGAAAGAAAAAAGGCAAAATCGCCAAACCAACTCGGGTATACCGGCGTAGGGCGAGCACAGCGGATGATTGGTCCTGATTCGGAGACCCGTTGGACATGCGACCAGCAGAGGAGGGTTCACCCGTCAGCCACCTTTGGCGACGGTTATATGAAATTCAATCGCTTAATTGTCCAAGAGAGAAACAATACGAGCTGCGAGTTGGGCAGCTGTCGGCTCTGGTCCGCTTCGGCGTCGACGCCCGTTAGCGAACGCCATCCATCCACAATAATGTCATTGTCGTCGTGTGCTCGCTTGCTGCCACATCTTTCTTCCCTGTCCATTTCAGCGGCGGTCGCTGGAGATAGTCTAGGCCGGGCTAGGGTGACGAGCTAGCGTTCGTGAACGAACAACGACCTCGTACGACAAGGGCCTTGTTGCTCCTCTTTACCTTAGTATTGCTGTTAATATGACTCGTTGCACGATCAANCCCCCCCTGTCGCTGGGTATTGTGAATTGGTCCACCGTAGGCTCCGTTTTGGTAATAAACCTCTCCACCCTTTCCCAGCCTCGCCGTGACCAGGTCGCTAGCTGGTTTGCTAACTGATAATACCTCGCTGGGCCACGACGATGATCCCCCGTCTTTCCCCGCGGGGTGTGGTGGTGCAGCTCACGGGCCAAAGAGGAAGGAAGCAGGACAACGCCAACCGCGGCATCTCTGTTTATGGAATGGCGACCGCGAAGCCGGCTGCTTTTCCAACGTGGGCACCCTGGTCGCTCTCTCTCTCTCTCCATACGAGTGAGAGATGGGCCATTCATCGCCCCCTGCCCATTTTTTACTCATGCCCTCCCCCATGCGGGGTAAATAGCAGGGCCTGGGCTTGACTGGGTCGGTAGATCTTAAGATTTGCCTGCCAAGGACAATAACAACGACGTGGTGGTGGTCTGCCGACGCGGAGCTTTGTCTGCTGGGCGAGTCAAACGAAAAAAGTGTACGTAAGGTTTGGTAGTGAGTACCGTCGTCATTCATTCGGTCGGCCGCGTGGTATTATTGCCCATGTCAGTCAACAGGTTAGCCTTGAAACTTTTTTGACTTTTTACCTTTTTTTCTTCTCTTTTATTCTCCGCATAGCTGGGCTGTTGTGATGGGTGTGCTGAGTAGCCAAGTTGTTAGTGTGAAAAGTGTGTCTTTTGCAGCCACACGCCCCCCCCCCCCCCCCCTCCTCTTCCTCCACCTCCTCTTTTAGCTTGGCCCAAGCTGGCTTCTCCGGCTCCAGCGACCTGCAGCGGAGCGCAGTGGATGCTACAGGCCTCGGCTG
>JANAKD010001020.1:0-10605 GCA_027627215.1 Lecanicillium saksenae | reverse complement strand
TCTCAAACTGAACGGTTGCGATGCGCAGCGCTTCTGGTTCCGCAGTCATGGCGAGTTGCTTTATTGGGCCGGGGTTTTTATTTCCTGCTTTTACTGAACGTTCTGTTTTTTTTTTAAATTTTGGTTGATACTTTGCTGTTTTGCAATTGACGCGAAATTCGCTCTCATTTTATAGAAATTGAAGCTCGTATAAATGCGCCAAGGTGGCAGCTCGTACTCTCGCTCTCATTCGTTCGTTGCGACGGAGGCTGATATCCCGATGCGGAGTTGCCTCTTTGGGATGGAACAACGGTAAACACGTGGTTAATATTGTAAAAAAAGACTCAGTTTCAATTATATTTGTAAGCACAAGCGTGTTCAGCTTTGCTTGTCATGTCGTCGATGTTTTATTTCTGTCGTTGCGATCCTTAGTTTGGCGCCTGTCACCGGGCACCCGCGACAATTGTAGCATGTACTGCGGCTGTCAAGCGTCAACATTCTTGTTCCTAGTAATACTATTTAAATCGAACAGCAAGTGCGTATTTGTTATGTCTTATGTGTCTCATTATTTTAAATTTTTTTCCATTTTATTACATGTCCGCCGCTGAAATCGGCGGTCCTTTTGTCTCCCCTTAACAGGTTGTTGAGCTACCCTTGAGCCGTACCTGATTAGCACAACATTAACTACGGGACTTGTGTCACTAGGTTTCGGTGTTTCTAGTCTCTTTCTCTTTCCTCTTTCCTCTTTTTCTTTTTCTTCCGTTGTCCGACATTATCGATGGTCTTGGGCTCCTTGTGAGCCTGCGCGATGATAGTTGAGTCCAACCTGAGTTCTCGCGTGAAACTGGCAGACTCTCGCGGCCAAGTAGCTTCGAGTGAAGACGGCGAGACGCAGAAATTCTGGATGAAGAGCCCAAGCTTCCGTGCTGCGCGAATGATTCAACTTTACTCCAAAATATTGGATAACTGACCCTGTCGGGGCAATGACATATGCCCCCTTCGGCGCCTGAAGTCCCGAGTGATGTAAATTTGAGGCATCTTACAAAATCGGCGTAGACGGAGTAATAAAGCCGACAGCTGTTTAGAGGAAGAGTAGTCAAGTTTCTTCTTGACGGCAGGTAATTAATGTACGTAAAGATCCTTGGCTCAATTCCACATAGGCAGCGGCCCACTGCGCGAAATTCAGCAACTAAAATCCCCAACCCTGTACGGAGTAACAGGGCCTCTTTGCGGGGCGCCACGATCGAACAAGCTCTCACTAGTGGTGCTCATGAGTAGGAGCCCTCCGATGCGGCTGAGAAGAACAAGTCTCCGGCCATAAGCACTGCTCTCGCACTCGCATAATCAGCACTCAAAAGCTCTCCCCATCTTGAGAACCTTGGACCAGCAGTAAACTGCACTCCGTGCAGGGTAAAACCTTGACAAGCAGGCAGACAATGGTGCAAACAAGAAGCACAATTGGTGATCCCTTGGCAGTGGAAATTAGCCCATTCCCAAACGGGCAGGTACTGTGTCCATGCCCTCGGCGAACCTTCCTTCATGATGGATGCCATGGTACCATTGATTACCGTCAATAAGTTCCATGGCGAGTAATGTTACACTGCAGCGGGGATATAAGTAGCGGCGGCCGTCTGTGAAATGCTACGATCAACTTTACTCATCATCTCTAGGGTGCATACTGACTGCTCAACATCGTCAAGATGAAGGTTTGCACTGCAGTGGCCGCCGCGCTCGCTGCCGCCTTGAGCATCGAGGCGGCGCAGCTACCCTTTCCCGCCACATCCTCCGGCAATCGCCTCCTTACCTATAATGAGACAACGCCGTCGCCGCGCCTGCGGCCCAAGAGCACGCAGGTTACATGGACTTCGGCAGGCGGCAAGGATGGCCAGTACATTTCCAGCAACAGCGCCGGCGACTTGGTCCGCACGGACATTGCCACCGGCAACTCGACGGTGTTCTTGAAGAAAAGCCAGCTTCCCGAGGATATGGACGAGTACCAGATTAGCGCCGATGATCGCACAGTATTGTTTACGGTCAACGCCACGCAAGAGTACCGTTCCTCCAGCCTGGCTGATTATATTATTCTGGACATTGCCACCAGTAAGACCAGCCCGCTTGTGGCCGACCAAGTAGGCGATATTCAGTTTGCACAGTTCTCGCCTACGGGCGACTCAATTGCCTTCATCCGCGGCAATGATCTGTACATCCGCGACGCCAAGGGCACCGTGCACCGCATCACCACCGACGGTGGCCCTGACCAGTTCAACGGCGTGCCAGATTGGGTTTACCAGGAGGAGGTTCTTAGCGCAGCGTCGGCGTTTTGGTACTCGCCCGATGGCAAGTTCATTGCTTTTCTCAGCCTCAACGAGACGGGCGTAGGTACATACACCATCCCTTATTATATGGACAAGAAGTCTATTGCGCCTACATACCCCAAGGAGCTCAAGCTGCGCTACCCCAAGGTTGGCTCGACGAACCCACGCGTCGGCCTTCATCTGCTGAATATGGAGACACGCGAGACCAAAGAGATCCCCGTCGATGCATTTGGCGATGAAACGATTATTGGTGAGGTTGCGTGGGTCACCAAGACGCACGAAAAGTTCATCTATCGTGCGTTCAACAGAGTTCAGGACCTCGAAAAGCACATCACGGTGGATACCAAAACTGGGCAGTCGAAACAAGTGCGCGAGCGCGACGGCACCGATGGCTGGTTTGAGAATCAGCAGCAAATTCGCTTTGTTGGTAGCTTGAAAGGCAGCTGCAACTCCACCTACTACGTCGACCTGTCTGACGAGTCCGGCTGGACGCATATTTACTTGTACCCAGTAAAAGGGGGCAAGGCCATCCAGCTTACGTCTGGGGACTGGGACGTGCGCCGCATCGCCAAGGTTGACATCAAGCGCAAGCGGGTCGCCTTTTTGGCCGCAAAGCGCCACAGCACTGAGACACATCTGTACAGCGTATCTTGGGACACGCTGAAGGTGACACCGCTTGTTGATGACACACGGCCAGCATCCTATGGTGCTTCATTTTCTACGGGCGGCGAATACTACATTCTGTCGTACCAGGGGCCTGAAATTCCTTACCAACAAGTTTTCTCGGCGAACAACACAACGCCGCTGCGCACTCTCCAGACAAACGAGGAGTATTTCAACAAGATACAGGAATACAAGCTGCCGAATACAACCTATCTCGAGTTGCAGCATCCCGACGGCTTCTCGCTCAATGTCCGTCAGACTCTGCCAGCCAACTTTGATCCGAGCAAGAAATACCCTGTGCTATTCAACCCCTATGGAGGACCATTTTCGCAGAGTGTGCAGAAGACCTATGTGACTCTTGGATGGAATGCTTATATCGGCTCCGACCCTGAGCTGGAGTATATCACGTACGTTGTCGATGGCCGCGGCACTGCTGGCAAGGGTCGCAACTTTACATGCTCTGTCGTGAAGCAACTCGGCACTTTGGAAACAGAAGACCAGATCTGGGCCGCTCGGGAGCTTGCCAAGCGATTCACGTACATTAACGCTAACAAATTTGGCATGTGGGGATGGTCCTTTGGCGGTTATCTCACTTCCAAAGTCGTTGAGGCTGATTCTGGAGCCTTTACTTTTGGTCTCATCACGGCCCCCGTGACAGACTGGCGTCTCTACGATTCTGTGTATACGGAACGCTACATGAAGAAGTTGAAGGACAACGAAGCCGGCTACAACAAAACTGCTGTGCGAAACGTCGACGGCTTCCGCAACATCGCCGGCAGCGTCGCCATCATCCATGGCACTGGCGACGACAACGTGCACTACCAGAACAGCGCTGCGCTGATTGACCTTCTCGTTGGTTCAAAGGTATCGCCTGCCAAACTCAAGGTGATGCCTTTTACCGACAGCACCCACAGTATTAGCTACCACAACGCCAACATTTACCATTACAAGTTCCTGACGTCGCGTCTGTGGGAGGAGGTGCAGCGCAAGGAGCCAGGGATGGTGCACCAGTGGAGTCGACGAGCCAAGGTCTAGCTTAGGGAGAAGGTTTATTGTACATACGGATAGGGCTGGTTCAAGAGGCCGTCATGTTAAACAAATTCACATGCAAAGTTATTGTTTCCAATCACTTTCTTCACGTGCGCACGAGAAAAAAAAATGTTGAGAGACTCACAAATGCGGCGTTGCGGCGCGAAACCTTGGTGAGAGTTTGGCGGTGGCGGGTAAAGCTTCCCAGGATCAGCAGCGAATCTGCTGCACCGATCCGCCACGTGTAAGACATGAGAAAGAAGTGATCCCTTCATGACGTGGTATATGCAAGACATTTGGTAAATGGATGGCAAAGCGCGGCTTGGGGGGGNAAAAGCCGTTCCCTCGAGTGTCTCATCTCAGATCGACAGGCACGCAGCGAATGCTACGCTGTCCAACGGGCGCAGCAAAGTACCCGCAAAATCACACTATCAAGATAAGTTTTTGGTTGGCAAGCAGAACACGTTTTGGGGATGTGCAATCTGCATCGAACATTTGCGCACAATGCGCTTCCAAAGTTTCTCCTTCCCGAGCCGAGACAGATACAGGTAGTAAACTACCAGGTGACCAATTTCCCATTTTCGTCAAATATTTTTAGATGCTTCTATTATTTGCAAGTCGTCGTAAGCTCTCCGCAGTGGCTTATAGCCCCGATTGACCCGTACTCGCGGTGCCAGTGCTCAGGCTCGCTGAAGTCGCCGGGGCGAGGCTTAGAGGCGATATTTTTATTCGCTGCTGCAGGGCCAATACGAGGACTGAAGCCAGCAATGGCTTGGGAGCGCCCGCGAGAAATCCCATAACTGCCGTTGGCTCTTAAAAAATAGTGCCTCTATTCCGAGACACCCGCCCCCCCAGCGGGCACATACCAGTGGGACACAGGCAGAGGTACGCCCGCTCTCGACCAGGGCCGGGCTCCGAGCCTTGGTGCGCGGCCGCAGGGCCACGCACATTCAGAGTTTTGGCTGGTCGCCGACGCAAGGTTAGATGGCGTTCGTCCCTGGGTTAAGGTTATACCATTGTATGCCTCGATAGACTTTGGCGCACTGGGCTTGCAGCACTAACTCGGACCCTGGAAGCAAAAAGCGTGAATGTCTATTTTATAAAATGGTCAAGTCGCCGGCCTGCAGTTGCTGCATGCCATCCTTTGTCTCACATCTCTCTGCCCGGTGACTTTCCATGACCGCATACAAGCGTTCGGCGTTCAGTGGGAGTATATAGCTGTTGAGGTAGTCCTGATTACAGAGCCTAGGGCCACCGACACATCCACCACGATGCGCCTGTCAACATGGCTCCCGGCCTTGGCCGTATTGCCCTTGGCAGCTATCGCCGAGGACGGGCCCGTCTACACTTACACGCCCGCGACTCACAAGATCGCAGCGGCAGCGCCGCCCAAACCCGTGCTCACCTGGAAATATTTCGAAAAGGGTACGACTTTCCACTACAACACCACAGCACCCGCCGGCAATAATTGGATCGGATTGTTTTACGCGTTCGGCGGCGGTCCGGAAAATGGCACCAAGGTCATGGACCCCCTCGCCTGGAAATATGCCCCAGGCAAAGAGGGCGTCCTGCACTTTGACACGGCCGATTTCGCTACAGGATCTTACAAGGCCTTCTTCATGGCCAAGGATAGCTACGAGTCACTGGCGCCTGCAACCGAGTTCAGCGTCACCGATGTCACACAGGTGCGCTTCTTCTCCAGCAAGATGACGCTGCGACCTGCGCGCGACGGAGAATATTACACATATGATATCGCCAAGATGACCAGCGTCACTGGTGACCCTCAAAATAAGTACTGGATGATTTATTGCGACGGCGATAATTGGATTAAAACCACTCGCGACGGCGTCTTGTACGGCACACCGACAGCAAACTCGAAACGCCAGACGAGAATGGCGATCAAGGTGACGACGCGGAGGAACCTGTCGTATTTTATGGAAGTTGTTGTCCCTGTACGCAAAGCCGATGAGCCTATGGTCAAGAAACTCAAGGTCATGAGCATGAATATGTGGTGCGGCGGCGTCATGGTCGACGACTACCACGCCAAGCAGGTCGGGCTGATTACCAAGCTCGACGCCGACATTGTTGGTCTGCAAGAGACGCAAGGCATCCACGCTCTTCGATTAGCACACGCTCTAGGATGGTGGGCGTACGAGACCTGGGACGCGTCAATCATCTCACGCTACCCCATCGTCGAGGCGCTGAATTCGACAACCAAGACCGCGGCCGTGCGCATTGCTCTCGACGGCGACAAGCAGCAGGTCGTCGTATGGGGGGCGCATCTCGGTTACAAGCATTACGGCCCGTACGGCTTCTGCTTCGAGGGAAAGGATACAAAGGCCGTACTCCAGATGGAGCAAGATTCTGGGCGTACCGACGAGGCCAAGGAACTGGCGGAGGCGCTGAAGCCATACGTTGACAACAGCGACAAGGTGCCGGTTATTGTGACGGGCGACTTCAACGCACCGTCGCACCTCGACTACACCAAAAACAGCTCGCATCTTCACTGCGGCGCCGGCGAGATTAAATGGCCATCCTCGTGGTACCCGGTGGAGGCGGGCATGAAGGACTCATTCCGTGAGGTCAACCCCGATCCGGTCAAGGAGCCCGGCCACACCTGGTCGCCCATCTACCTCAACAACAGCGACTATGACAACCAGGCGGAGCCGAAAGACCGCATTGATTTTGTCTACTACGCGGGCGCGATGAAGGCCAACGCATCGATTGCGTTCATGTATAAGGATCCGCCGCCAAACCCGGAGCCGAAGCACAAGGAAAACATCTGGCCGTCGGATCATCGCGCGGTGGTGACCACCTTTGACTTTAACGTGAAAAATGATTAGAGCGTCCTTTTCTTTTCTGTTTACTGTTTTACTGCATTTTTTTTTTCTTTTTGTCACATGATTAGATTCAACACAAGACGCCGAGAGTGGAATCGCATCTTGGCATTTATGATACAGCGCCAGGAGTTTGGGCGGCTGCATTAGAGCAGCTTCAACGACTTGCACTTTAAGCATGCTTAAGGACTAGGAGAGACATATATTGAATACAGAAAAAAAATCACTCAACTACATTATTGAAATAAAAATCGACTTTGCAGCTTTTGCGTAACCGCTACTGACCAGCTCTAGGCCAAGGCCGAGACCCAACCTTTGCGACGCCGAGGCCTTGGCGCCAGACTAAAGCGACGCTCCCTCTGTCATTCTCCCTGCGCAACGGCTTTCGCCCAGTCTTGGCGTGCTGCTCACCGAGACGCGTAGCCTGTGGCCCCGAGGCATCTGAATCGTGGGTGCGCTGCGCAGCTGCGTTGCCGGGACTGGGCGCCAACGTCGAGCCAAGGAGGGCCATGGCCAGCGGCAAAAGCTTGGCCTGCACAGCCGAGAAACCCTATCGCTGGGCCTAGAATGCCGTCTACATATAGGGGACGCTTGCACCATTGCGTGGAAAATCGGGCGGTGCGTACCATTCATGGTTTTTTTTTTGTGTGTACATCGACATGCGTTCCGATCGCAACGACAGTCATGGGTCGGCAAAATCAGAAACGAGGAGGGAGGACGACATCGAGGCGCAAAAGTTTTCGTTTAGCGATGAGCGGAAACTCGGAGTTATAAGCACGGCCTTTTTAATAATCAATAAAATGATTGGAACCGGCAGTACGTGCGTCTGCTGCGCATAGGGACGAAGCTAACAAGTGCAGTATTTACGGCACCGGCGACTGTCTTCAGCGCCACTGGTTCTGTTGGCATTTCGCTGATGCTGTGGTTTGTCGGAGGAGTTGTCGCTTTCCTCGGGTTATCCGTCTATCTGGAGCTGGGACTCGCCATACCGCGCTCTGGTGGTGAGAAGAATTACCTGGAACGCATTTACCGCAAACCAAAGTACCTGACGACGTGCATCCTCGCCGCCCAGATGGTCCTCCTCGGCTTCTCGTCTGGCAACGCCATCGCCTTTGGCCAGCTCATCGTCAACGCTTGCAGCTCGACCATGGCCAATGAAGGCTGGGNCGGCGCGGGCCATCGGCATCGGCTGCGTGACATTTGCCGTGCTGCTGCACAGTCTGCTTCCGCAATGGGGCATCCGACTAATGAACGCCATGGGCATGTTCAAGGTGGTCGTGATGCTGGTAGTTGCCTTTTCTGGCTTCGCCGCTCTGGCAGGCTACCGCGGGACAGATGATCCTCACAACTTTGAGCATTCATTCTCCAAAGCCGACATGGCGCGATACGGAGAGGGCAGCTTTTACGCATACTCGAACGCCATCTTCAGCATCATTTATAGCTTCAGCGGGTGGGAAACTGCAAACTACGTTCTCAGTGAAGTTCGAAACCCGCGGCGAACGCTGGCGATCGCCGCACCCTTGGCAGTGGGCACTGTGACTGTGTTATATATGCTCGCCAATGTGGCCTACTTTGCCGCCGTGCGGAAACTGGACCTGGCGACCTCGGAGCTGCTGGTCTCCGCGCTGTTCTTTCGAAACATGTTTGGCGAGAGTGCCGCTTCCAAGACGCTTCCGGTTTTCGTAGCTGTTAGTAGCCTGGGGAGCGTATTGGCGACGAGTTTTGCGCATTCCCGCTTGAATCAAGAGCTGGGCAAGGACAGAATACTGCCTTTTGGCAACTTGTGGGCGTCAAATAAGCCTTGCAACGCTCCGACAGCTTCGGTACGTGCGATGAGCTCAATTTTTCAGTTTGTTACTCTTGCTAATGGATTAGCTTCTGCTTCATTGGGTTATAACTATCATTGTTCTTGCGGCACCGCCTCTGGGTCAGTCTTACGACGTCATTATAGAGCTGTAAGTGTGTGCCCCAATTGGCCTGACGGCGAAACTGACAACGGCAGATCTGTATACCCGCGGGCGTGGATAAACATGCTTGTGACCATCGGCCTAATATACCTCCAGTGGAATAAAGCAGAGCGCTGGAAATCAGCTTGGCACACCCATCTGCCTATTTCGGTGCTGTTTCTTCTGTTCAACGGCCTGCTAATGATTGGGCCATTTGTTCCACCAGGGGCGTCGTCCTCAGGCAGTCAGCACATTTTCTTCATATTTCCCATAGTTGGTCTATCTGTTCTAGCTCTTGGGATTTTATATTGGGCGGTATGGATGCAGCTAGTGCCTCGTGTAAGAGGCTATCGAATAGAGGCGGAGCGCATTCACGGGCGAGACGAGGTGGTGCGATATTACCGCGTGAGCTACTAACGTGGCAACATAAATACAATAATAATAATAATCTCTATATGATGACGCCTCATCCTTTATTTCTGAATTTTTGCGGAAATTGGTAGTCTATTTTCGCCTGGCAACTATCGGCCGTCATTGTCTGGCAAAGCTTCAAGCTCCGGCGGTGGGGCAAAGTTTTAGCAGTCTGCAGGCAAGATCCAAGACTTCACCTTCTTCATCCACAACACACCATGGACGGGCTCGACGAATTCGAGAAGCAGCTCGCAGCTGACAAGGCCGAGCGCGAGCGTTCTGAGAGGCGCGATGATCGCAAAAAGCATCGCCACCGACACCACGACGACCGAGACGATCGCCATCGACGGCGCCACCATGACGAGGACGACGACCACAGACACAAGCGGCGCCGGCGGTCGCGCGACGACGAAGAGCGCAGGCACAGACACGGAGATGGCGACAGACACCGCGATCGAGATCGAAGCGATAAATATAAAGAATCAAAACTCAAAAATTCGACCGAAGAGCGCAACGCGCCAGTACGCGATGCTTGGATGACGGCGCCCTCTGCCCTCGACATTGAGCACATCCACCGCCCAGCGCCCAAGGAAAAGACGCCCCCAAAAGAACCGGAGCGCGTAGTTTCCGTTCGCGAAATAAATCGCGGCCTGAATAAACCTGATCCCTCAGCAGCCCCGGAACGCTCGCCCGAGTCCAAGGAGCGCGTGATCGATTACACGTTTGGCGACTCGGGTTCGAGTTGGCGCATGACCAAGCTACGCGGCGTCTATGACATGGCAAAGGATACCGGCCGGCCGGTGGAAGATGTTGCTGTCGAGCGATTCGGCAGTTTGCAAGAGTTTGACGATGCGCGCGAGGAGAGGCAGGAGCTAGACCGGGCCAAGAGCTACGGCAGAGGCTACAGCATGAAGGACAAGCCGACGGGCGATTTCTACACAGAGCGACTGGCCAAACAAAAGGCCGCCGAACCTGCGCCAAGGGCCAGGAGTCCCGAACCAATGGCAGCCACACCAGCTGCTGCGGTGATCGCGCCCGCCATGGACCAAACCGCGCTGAACCGCCTGAGGGCGCAGATGATGAAGGCCAAGCTTCGACGGGCACCAAACGCCGCACAGCTCGAAGAAGAATACAATCGCGCAGCAGCGGGCTTCACTTCGACAGCCACCGCCGCACAGTCCGTGGTGCTCGGCGGGCAGGACAGCCGTCTGCTCGCGGGCAACATTCGCAACGAGGTCAAGGCGGTGGACAATAAGCGAGGGCGCGAGCGCGGTACCGTAGTCGCCAACGACGACATGACCATCGACGACATGCTGCGAGAAGAGCGTCGCACCAAGGGCCAGGCGGGCGGCGAAGGAATGCGGCTGGCGGAGCGCATCGCCAAGGACGGCAAGTTTGACGATGACCTGGAGTACATGGATGAGA
>JANAKD010000102.1:0-39085 GCA_027627215.1 Lecanicillium saksenae | reverse complement strand
AAGATCGCCGATTTCCGCCAGGCTGCGCGCAACGTCGTTGACGCTGGCGGTGATGGCGTTGAGATCCACGGCGCTCACGGCTACCTGATTGACCAGTTCACGCGCGACAGTGTCAATAACCGCACTGATTCTTGGGGAGGATCTGTGGAAAACCGTAGTCGCTTCCTTCTCGAGGTCATCAAGGCTGTTGTGGAGGAAATCGGCGCTGAGCGTACAGCTCTTCGCCTCAGCCCTTTTGCGCTCCACCAGAACTCGTACTCGTCGGACACCTGGGAGCAGACCGGGCATATTATCCGCAAGCTCAAGGAGGGTGGCTATAAACTTGCGTATCTGTCCCTCGTCGAGCCGCGCGGTGACCCCTCTCAGCTGGACGTCGTCACCCCAGACCCTTCTCGCCCGCAGCCGTTCAAGAAGCAGCCGCAGTCGCTCGACTTCATCTTTGACCAGTGGGATAACTTCTCACCCATCTTCGTGGCTGGCAACTACAAGCAGGACACGGCTGCCAAGACGCTTGATGGACCTTACAAGAACCGTGAGGTCGCCATTGCCTTTGGAAGACCGTACATCTCGAATCCAGACTTGGTGTTCAGGTTGAAGCATAACTTGCCCTTTTCGCCTTACAACCGAGATACGTTTTACAACGAGAAGGACCCTGTTGGGTATAATGATTACCCCTTCAGCCAAGAGGCTATCACCGCTGGGCTGGCCCAAGCATAAGTCAGATAAATAATGAATAATGAATGATTCACGCATCCAACACCAATGCTGCGCTCTGCGATGAATAATGCTGAAACCGTGTCAACGCGATGATGAGGTGTAGCCTCAGCTTGTAGCCTTCCAGTGGGACTGCAGTTGCCTGACCTCATTGTCCAGCGGGATACCGGTGAGGCTTGAGATTCTTCCCAAGCACTCCAAAATGGCACCGTGCTGTGCGGAATGTGTAATATCCCTCGAAACATACAAAAGCGCCGCGATGACAATTGGATCCCACTGTTCAGGAAACTCATTTGATGTGAGGATGCCCGCGATGACCCTGGCATGCCAATTCGGCGAGGTAAAATGTTGTCGCCTGCCAGGAATATGTAGAAGTCGAGGTTTATGGTGTAAAAGAAGAAGAGCCGTGATATGATAAAAGGTCGCAGCCTGCACCGCGAGTGCGCTAGAGTAGAGGTGTATCGGGAAGGATGCGGCGTTGAGCGGGTCAATTTGGCTCCTCTCGATGCTCCCAATATCGACCAACGACTGCATCTCCACTGGCTGCGAATCATACCAGGTTTGGATACGCATCCAAAGATTGTGCCAGTCTACAGGAGTTCCAGTGGGAAAGAGCGCGTCGGGACTACCTGGGCTGGCGTGCGGCAGCTCTGGAGAAGCAACGCTGGGCTTAAACACAAAGTGGAGGCATGCCGTGAGATGATGCAGAATCCAGTGATACGTAGATGATTGGGAGTCTTTTGCCTCAGGGCTTGAAATTTCTGGAGATAGATACGTCCCGAGTCTTGTCGACGGTGTCGTAGAGGTTAGGAGCGAGGCTGCGAGATCTGCTCCTCATATTAGATTCTGCCTGCGAAAGGGGCCAAGGGTGTGGCATACCAATGTGAGACTGCTGCCTTGATAGAGTTCTGAGTGGTTCTTCACTACCATGCAGCTCATGGTCTATAAGACTTTGCTGAACGTTAAAGCGGCGCCATGCAATAGGGCCGGCGCATAAATTTTCTGCGAGATTCATAAGCCCAGCTGCGACCAACTTCAGCTGAGGGGGCGCATCTGATAGTTGAGAGACGGCAGATTCTGCACGGGTAGCGTCGAAGCGCGAATGAAGATGTGATGATGCCAATTCTGTGACCAGAGTGTGAATATGTTGGTGCTCCTGGGCCATTTGCATCATAGCCACTCCGAATCTGGCCACAGGGTCTCCAGCTTCGAGCCAGGGCGCGGTGCGGTAGCGAAATTGACGCAACAGCGCAATCTCCTTCTGGGGAGATCCCAGGCCGTTAGTCTCAAAGTAAGAGTCCCAGCTGGAAAAATTAACGCGCTGCGCAACTGCGGCCTGTGGCGTGCCCTCTTGCCAGTTCGCGAGGGAGCCACGGACATGGCCGTCTTGGCTTGTCAAATTGGCGCCGGGAGTCTGCGCGACCCCGGAAGGCCTGGGTAGATGAGTGGTATCACCAATAAACTGAAAATATCAAGTATTAGCACGGATAACGCTTGCACGGGCGACGCCAACTCATGTACAGTGATTTTCTGGTAGGGACTAGCTGAGGGGTTGGCAGAGTTGCCATATTTGCAGGGCACCCTTCTCGACTCGCAGCTGGAGCACTGTGGCTTCTTTTCATCACCTTAAACCAGAATTTTAGTAAGAAAGCAAATTCAAAACAGACGATACCGAAGAGGGCGATTACATTTCCGGCGGCGCTGGCGACAGGCGATGCAACCAGTCTTGACCCGGCGTTTTTCTAGAGGTGTATTACGCGTCACTGGCATTGTGACGCTCCTGTTACAGGATTCAACGCGTAATCATCATTCATCAAAGGTTTTGGCTTGGGATATAGAGAGCCGATTGCGGCAACAACCATTATGATGCAGATGCTGCGCGCCGTGCGTATGGGGAAGTTTTGAGATGGAGACAACCTCGGCGGTCCCCGATGCCACTTGAGATCCACTATATTAGGCGCTGCCGGGTCGACTGTGTTAGCTGCCTGGCAAAGGTGCTACGCAGGCTGCTTCTTTAATGCTCAACAGGGAGCCACGGGGTTGGGCCAGTTTGTTTAATAAAAATTCAAGCTGAAGTACCTCGCGATGAAGTATAAATAGTGGCTACACATAAAATTAAATAAATACAATTTTTGCTGAACGCCCTGTTCAAACGTGCTCGACGACAGCGATAGCTCCAGACTTGTCGTGCACCATGCCCTGGCTTTCGAGCAGCGTGGTAAGACCAACTTCCTGTTGAGATTCCAATAGGAGCTGAGCATCTCTTGCGCCAGTATGGCTCTTGAACACGCGGTCCATTTCCTCGAGACTGACGTTTTTCGTCTCTGGCAGATAGAACCAGACCCATATGGCACCAGCCACCAAGAAGACAGCGAAGAAGATGTAGGTGCCCCAGGCCCAGGCCTCCAGCATAGGCGGCACGAAAAATGCTATGGCAAAGTTGTTGAGCCAGTTGCTGAAGGCGCCAATGGAAGTTCCCTTTGCTCGAATAGAAAGAGGAAAGATTTCGGAGACGATAGTCCAGGAGACTGGTCCCCAAGTCGCGCCAAAACCAGCGATGTATACCCAGATCAAAGCTTCATCGACAGTTAGCTTCAAGGTTTTAAATCAGCTAAACCCAGTGAAATAATGTGACTTACCAACAGCAACCCAACCTGCAGCAACGTGCGAGGGCCAGTCATGGCGGAACTTGGCAACGATAATGCCCACAATGACCATGGCCACTCCCATAACGGCAGACCCAACAAGTAGCATTGGCTTTCGGCCAACTCTATCAATAATAAACTAGAGTCACTGTTAGCTAGTTCATTACCCAACACGCCACCCCCCCCNAGAAAAAAAGAAAACAACTCACCATTGCGGGAATCGTGCTAGCCATGAAAACGACTCCAGTCACTCCCGTCGCCAACAGCGCATTCGTTCCAGAAGTCAATCCAAGACTTTGAAAGATGTTGCTCGCGTAGTAGATGATTGCGTCGATTCCACTCCATTGTTGCGCCATCATTGTTAAATAGCCGGTAAGAATTCTCAAGAAATTATCGCGGGTGCGGAAGCAGTTGATATACTGTGCGATCTGCTCCTTGAAGGGGCTCTGCTGGCTTGACTTGGATAATTCGGGGAAATCGCGCGCAAAGGCCTTTTTCACGAAAAGTGCCTCAGCTTTGATTTCCAAAAATTCCACTTGAATAAGCTTGTCGTCGATTGGTAGCTTCCTCATCCACGCCAGCGTCGCCTTTGCCTCCTCGTCCCGTCCCACTTTGACCAACCATCTCGGAGAATAAGGCATGAACCATATGCCAACCGCAAGAATGGCAGCGGGTATACCTTGGATAATAGAAGGCAATCTCCACGCCATATTTGATTGCAAATCTCCCGTTCCTCCAATGTAGTTGCTGCCATAGCCGATCCAGAACGAGAGCATGATACCAAGAATGGTTGCAAACTGGTAGAACGAGACGAGGAAGCCACGCATTTCCGGAAGGGAAAGCTCGGCATTGTAAAGAGGTGCAACACCACTAAAGATACCAACGCCAACACCCGTGAAGAAGCGACCGGCGTACAGAAGAGCAGGCGAACCGGCGCTGGCGCCAATGTACAGGTAGCTTCCCAGGACAACCCACAGACAAGCGATAAACATGGTGCGCTTCCTGGAGATGAGCTCACTCAGAATACCGGCGGACAGGGAGCCGAGAATTCCGCCAAGCTGGAGAATAGAGGTCAACCAGCCAGTTGCTGATGAAGAATTGACGACTGAGGGAAAATTGGAGGTGAAGCGTGTCATGACAAGGGATTGACCCAAGACACCTTGCTGGTAGCCATATTCAAAGCCGCCGAGGCTTGCATACAAATTAGCTTTCAGGTTTTGCAAGGAAGCTATTGAGCAAACAACACTTACGAGGCGAACAAAGCAATGAAGACGACCTTGGGATTTGCGCAGATAGACTGCCATAGCGACTTCTTGTGAGCGAGTGCTCGCTGTGCCGACTCCATCGTGATGTAAAGAATACCAGCCGACTGTGGCGCTCTGATGTAGATAGGTGTAGCACTAGAGAAACGAAGCGGCGCGATCACCAACGTCCGAGACCTTAGGCTATATATATATGCAAAAAACACGAAGCCCCGGATTCCTCAATACCCCAGGTTTATTACCGCTCCCCAGAAATAACCCCAGCTCACGAAAAACTGAACCGCGCATGACCGTAAGAAAAAGCTGCAATATTAGCTTGCGAGCCCAGACCGGTCGACATTAGGCGCCGCTAGACCTAACTAGGGGGCCGTAGGCTACGAGCCCTGTTTCTAGAAGAAGTGGCGTCTGGCTTCTTCATCCTGACTCGACAGTTAATTGCCGAAATATTCACGGCGGCCGTGACGCGGAGCAGAGCTGAGCTGATTTATATTGAGAAGGGGTTGAAACGAGCACGCCGGCGACCATGACGTTCAGGTTATGAACTCTGAGCCAAGCCAATGGATGAACCTGCGCCGGAGCCAAGGCCAGCGCAGGAAATTTCGTTCTTGTCGCCCGAGTCCTTCTCCACCCTGGACGAATATTCAAAGAACCCTCGATTCATCGAACTGCAAGAGGAGCTACGGGGAGTACTTTTCGCGCGAGCATCTGGAGAGAATACAAACATCAGCGCGTCCCCTGATCAACACACTGAAGATGTGGACGAGGGCGACTTGCAAGTGCCAAAGCGAGGCTTCGACTTTACTAGAGTGAGCATTCCGAAAATACAGCTCATCAAGTATATCAAAAATTGGATTATCGAGTGTGCTCCGTACCTTGATAAGTTCGATCATGCAAGACACTTTGCCATTCGGGTGCCGGTGATAGCAGAGAGCTCGCCGGCGCTCTTCTACGCTGTGCTGGCGTTCTCTGCTCGGCAGATGGAACGCAAAATAGGATCCGACAAAAACTATGACAGCCTGGAGCTCTATCAAGAGTCGATTCGCCTGCTTGCGCCGGGAATGCAAGCCAAGGACTCCAACATGCTGGTGACTGCTTGCATACTTGCCGTCATGGAGCTAATGTCGGGCAGCCCAAGAAATTGGAGACGCCACATTGAGGGATGCGCAACGCTATTTGACCTTTTCCAAGTAAATGGATTCTCGGGTGGTGTGTTGCAGGCCGTCTTCTGGTGCTACGCACGCATGGAAGTCTGTGGCGCGATCATCTCTGGCGGTGCTGAGAGCACAGTCCTGGCGCTGCGAAATTGGGCGCCACCAATTCCCGACCACATTACCACCAACGCCGACGCCGACGCGTTCGTGCGCAATGCTTTTTACCAGAGCAGCTTGGAAAATAATGACATGCACGCCAACTGGGCAGTCTACCTCTGCGCGAAAGCCTGTGATTTACTCTACAGGCACACGCGGGCAACCGAGCTGCACGAGCCTGATGGACATGATACGAGGCCCTTTCGAGTCCAGTGGACGGCGCTATGGAGCGAACTGCAGTTCTGGTTCAAGTCGAGACCAAATATTTCGCTCCCAACCCTTGTGTCAGAGGACGACGGCCAAATATTTCCGACCATTCTCTTTGCACATTGGCCAGCGATATCTTCAAACCAAGTATATCACGCGACCTGTCTGATCATGCTTGAGATGCGTCCTCGGCAAGAATCTGTACTGTCGCCAGAGGGCTCTGCGGTATGGCATGCGCGGCGTGTGTGTGGCATCTCCTTGACAAACCCGCACCGCGCAAGCCTCATTAATGCCATTCAGCCACTGTATCTGGCCGGAAAACTACTTACACATACTGCAGAGCACATCGCAGTAGGAAAGCTCTTCAAGCTAATTGAAGAGACGACTGGCTGGGGAGCATTATGGAGGTTACGAGATTTGGAAATGGCGTGGGGGTATGCTCCTGGTGAAGTCTTGTCAGCAATGGGGTGACCAGAATAGGCCCTCGAGGGCTGTTGCTAGTTCGTCAAATGCTAAATGGATGTCTCGAAACCGAATGCTGTTGTAACTTTCTCCTCTGTCTTATTTCTCCTTGCCGGAAGTGTAGGGTATTGGCAGTCTAGGTATTTTTTTCGACTAGAATGCATCATTCTGATTTTCTCGAGCGCTGCCACTTACAGCACGAACGCCCTAGTCGCACCAGCTTACGCACACATTACATGATATATAAAGTATATGAAAACTATTCAGTAAATAAATATTTAGAAGTATCCAAATAACTCAAAGCCATCTCGATTCTAATACTATCTCGTTATGTAGAAGCCAGCTTTAGAACCGGCACTATACTTCCAACCATACAGGGGATAAGATACAATACCAGCTATGCCTGCCCACTAATTGCAGCCATTTTTGGAAACTGGCCGACCGTGCTAGCATGCTGATAGGCACGCCCAAGTCAGTTCGGTCCATACCCAGTCAGAGTATTAATTTTCTCACTGGAGTCTATTCTATTCTAATCAACACCCATACCCATAAAATTATTACTTCTTAAGCTCACAGTCAGACTTGCCTACATTGGCGGAGCGAGTAACAAGGCCAAACCGCAACAAAGGCTCTTGCATTTAGAAGTTTGGCTCAAGCGGTGACAACAACACAAAGACGAACCATCTCGTGCGCCAATTGCCATTTGCTGCACAAGCATAGATGCTCCTCTGAGACTTGGCGATGTCAGAGGCCGAGCTACACCATGGCGGCGAGGTGGACGAGGATGCACCACTCATCGGCCTCGAGAATGGTGATGCGCCGAGCCACGGTCCGCTGCCGCAAGCCGAGGAGTCATGGAGTCAGGACTCTGTGCGTACACTAGGGCTGATGCTATTGGCCTCTGTTATGTATGTTTTTGGCGACATTTCGCGTTACCTGTCCTCAATGAAGCTACTCAGCCACGGCGTGTGTCGTGAGTATTACTTGCAACGCGAACAGGAATACCTGGATCCGGAAGGCACAATTTCTGAAGACATGTGCGGAATGCCAGAAATACAACAAAGAATCGCATACATTAGCGGATCCATAATGTCGTTGGAGGCTGGCTTGGCCTTCCTTTTCACCATCCCATACGGGTTGATGCTGGATCGGCTGAGCGAGCGCCTTGTGCTTGCATTGAACATTACAGGATTTCTCTGTTACAGCACATGGCTCTTAGCGGTCTATTTCTTTTGGTCCGTATTTCCTGTTTGGCTTGCAATATTTGGACCGGTGTTCATTATCGTCGGTGGCGGGGCGTCAGTGTTTGATTCCGCCACTTTGGTTGTCGTGACCAGGCAAGTCCCCAGTCAACACAGGTAAAGCGAACCTCCAGGAATGACTCTCTCATTCATCGCAAAATGAATTATATGCTAAAAGTGTTAGATCATTATGCTTTGGGTTTTTCTTGGCTGCGACGCTTTTGACGCAAGCTATTAGCCTCTCGGCGACAGGCGCACTCTTGGACCATGGACACCTGTTCACTCCAATACTTCTCAACTTTCTCACAGGTTCAATTGCACTGATGAGTCTAGTTTTTATGAGAACCCCTAAAAGGTTGCTACACGGGACTTCACTTAACAGTTTGATAACATGGCCTGCATTTCGAAATGAGATCAAGTCTACCACCAAGGCTTTACTCGGCCTCGTTACTACACCCGGGGGTCTGGGGTTGATTGCAGCTCTCCCATTGGCGAAAATGTCTGATCCCATCAGCGAAGTGATTTTACTCTATGTGCAGAGAAAGTTTGACACATCCTTCGCTTATGTGAGTCCAATTATGCGCCTCGACGTCTGCTGCACACCGGCTAATACCCTCGTAGGCAAGCCGTGTCTTGATCTTCCAAACACTGGAAGGTTTGGTTCTTCTAGCATTAATTCTGCCATTAGTCAGTCAATTTTTGCATAGAAGATTTAACATGGATGCTATCAGAGTTGATCAGCTCGTCACCCGTTTCAGTTTTGCTTTGCAAGGCATCGGCGCACTGACAATGGGATGCTCTCAGACTTGGGCTTTATACGCCATAGGTAAGGAAGTTGACTCAATCCAACTCATGAGTCGGAAAACTAATAATGATGTTTCAGGTGTATTTATCTTCACATTTGGCTGGGGAACTAGCCCGGCGCTGAAATCAGTTTTGACCGACATGGTGCCGCCGGACGGCATCGCTCCCCTGTACACCCTCATCGCTTTATGTGATAGCGCTGGCACAATGGTAGGACCTCTTATATTCAATCGAAGCTACGCTCTTGCAATAGGCTGGGGCGACAAAAGGTACCTAGGACTGCCATTTATTCTCGCTGCAGTTTGCTTTTTCTTGGGCGGGTTGGGAACACTGTTGCATGGACAGGGTGCGGGTGTAGCTGAGCTAGGGGTTTAGTAATGTGTCAGGAAAACTCGCCGTTCTCTATATTGAACAATTTACAATGGAAAATACAGGAAACTCCAATACTAGAGTTCTATCACAGTGTAAGATAGGAACACATTGGAATAGAATGTTGGCTGGCTCGGTCGCGCGACAGCTGCGCGATTCAAAATATTATACAATGGCTGCAGGACTGTTCAACAGAGTAAATGAGAGAGTAGGATATCTGACGAACCGAATGTGATCGGTCTGATCCCGCGTGGCGGAAAAATTTGCGGAAAAAATTTGCAAGGCAGGAAGCTGGTGACGCCACATCTCGGCTCATAGATGTGACGGCGTTCAAGGCTTCATTAAACAAAAGCCCTGCCGATTCCGACGGCGGCAGAAGTGGCTCTCCGACAGACAATGCACACTGGGCCGCTCTAACCATATTACACCCATAGTCTCAAGTCATGAGCTGCATGACTTTTGGTTAATGCAATTATATATTCATCACGCCAACCTGGCCAAATTGCATGGGTCTGCTGCAGAGAACCGGCATGTCGACCAGCCCAGCGATGCAGCCAAGTGCCGACTGGAGAAAAGGTTCGGTGTTTGTCATCGCTTGGCCCCCCGAATGAAACCGGAAGACGAACAACAGGCCGTTGTTTCGCTAACAACCAGCTACTAGCCATATTTCGGCAAGTTTGCGAATGAAACAGGAAATTACCATGGTGGTGTATGGTTTAGCGTTATTAGCTCTTACACTTCCCTGCCGAATAGCACAATGGCATCTCCTCAACCTCTAGAGCGGTGTTGGGGGCAGGTTGTCATTTTGTGCCTGGAGCTGGAGTGAGCATTGCAGTATCCGAGTTTGTAGTACTTGCCAGTAAATTTTACGGAGGTCTGGACTACAGCAAATTTTCCTAAAACGACAAATTAGTTCCTTTCGAGTGGAATAATATGCTCAAAAAAAGAGACGGCCCATGTCCCTTAGCAAGCCTCTTAGTGATAATGGAGTGGGTAGTAAGCCAGCCGTGCTGTCTGAAAGCGCTAAAGAATTCTGCTGGAACACTCGGAGCGGTCCTGCCACAGCGGGTGGCTCTTGGTGAGAATAGGCTGGGCGCCAGGCATGCGAGAGTTTGGCTAGCGGCAAAACAAGGTAAAAGATACAGTGCACTTCAAGCAATCGATTAGGTGTTGCAATGAAGATACATTACTGGGGGAGTGGTGCGAGAATAGCCTTGGCATTGGACTACTGTAGCTGTCATCCATGCATGAAGTTCCACTCCGGCAATTCGGCGGGCCTCTTTTAAGGAGCTGCCTTGCAGCAGTGTGACAGGAAGTCCACTGCACCCTGTTCAATTGGTGCGCCCTGATACAGTGGATTCGTAGCGGGCAGGTCCGTCCGCATCCCCGACGAGCCTCAGCTGGTGAACGGCGGATTTTATGGTGCCAGGGTAGCCCTAGCACGGATATGAATACCGAAACATTGTGTGCCGGTGCGAGCTATGTGCTGACTTTGACGAACCCAAGTAAACACCCCTGTAGTTCGTTCATTAATGCTGACATGGGAATTTAAAGCCGTAAATTGATCAATGTTTCCATGATTGCGAAGCGAAAGCACACAGCTAACTGAGAAAAGCCCCGACCGAGATTGTGCGGCCTAATCAAGGACATGCTGCCGTACTGCCGTCTTATTATTTTTAGAGCTATCATGAATAGCCCCCAATAACCGAAACGGGCTCAAATCAGCATGTTTTTCGTGCTGAATCGCATGTGCCAGGTAAACAAGCGAGTTAAAATGGGGTTTCACCACGAGAAGAGTGGTTGAAAGTAAATTATGGGCGTGTTTGTCGTATACCAGTCATCTCTAACTCAAAGTTGACATAATTTTGAACAGCAGTCACCGGGTCTATGGGGCATTGGAAAATCTTGCCAATATTGGGAAAAGAGGAACACAGCATCAGGCGCGGCGAGTCGCGGACGATTGTGAAAGATAGGCCCGATTTCTCATATTGACTGCATGGCAAAAATGATGCCAAGGCATCTAACGTATTATCTCACTCTTTGGATTTCTGCTTCTACTGGTCGCTTTCTCAACCTATTCCTTATTATTCTTATCTTCTGTCTTCACTATTTTCTGCTTGGGAGTGGACACGCTCGATCGCGGTGCTATCTTCACTATCCTTGAAGCTTCTAGGATAGGTGTATGTGTAGTATTCTCGTTTAATATAGTTTTCTATTCTTTGAAACCGTTTGGAGTAATACTTTTTGAACTATCCATGTCAAGTTTGACAGTATAACGCATGCTGTGCCCCGTTTAACCCTGTGGACAATGCGAGTGGCGTCGCGTAGCTTGCTTCCCTGTCCACATCATACTAGTGTCGAGTAAGGCGAATCCACGGCGGCGCATACATGAGGCAATAGCCGAAGCATCCCATCCAAAATAGGTTATAACAGGTCAAACATATAAAGAATGCTTAATTTATCTGCTGACGCATGCCAACGAGTGTGCTCGTTAATCTGCAGAACAACACGAAAAATCACATTCTAAGTCAAAATGTCGTTCACATCGTCAAATCGATTACACATACACGTTGAACACAAAATATTGGCGCAGCAAGCGCATCTCGACCTCTTATTTCAGCGATGTTGGGCCATCGTTCTCTCGGTCTACGAACATGCAGAGCACAACACCTTCCACTACAGCGTTCTGCAAGATGGAAAATCTCAGGCAAAATTTAAGCTGGAAGTTGAGATCTGCCTCAGCTCTGATATCAACAATGTTTATCCGCGACAGATATCAGATGCAAACGAAGCGGACATTGCTCCACGAAAGTTCTTAACATCTCTTGAAAGAAACACCCTTTTCATCCTATCAGATGAAAATTCGAACTCTTCTGAAGATGGCACAGATATATTCGACAATGATTCCACAACCTCTACTGGGGATCCTGCTGTATCCCATGGAGCCTCAACACTTTACACACCGAACCAATCGAGTGATGACGAAATTTCGTTGTCAGCGATGAACGATAAACTCGACGAACTGATCAAGGAATCTCAAGAATTATTCGAAAATACTGGAACTATCCACTTTGTGGGCATGGAGGGCCTCACTTTGACGTTCCATGTCCCCGGAGCTTCTCGCATGCAGCTTAGGAACATGCTGAGAACATTCGAGATCGTTGTGCATGGAATAACGCTCGACCCCAATATCAAGATCTCTGATCTTGAGCTTTGCAGCACGAATGATGAGATGCAGTTACATACGTGGAACTCCCTGGAGCCCTCAACTGGCAGTGATAAGGGCATCTTGTCTGCTATTCTTGACTATGCGACAGAAGAGCCTGGTCGCATGGCAGTAGAAGCCTGGGACGGTAATCTGTCATACAGAGACCTCGAAAATTTATCATCGCAGCTGGCCGAGCACTTGGTCAAGAGAGGCTTGGAATACCGTCTTGAATCACCTCAATATGTGCCGCTTCTTTTTGAAAAGTCATACAGGACCGTACTAGCTATGGTAGCCGTGGCAAAAGTGGGCTGTGCATTTGTATTGCTCGACCCTTCGCAGCCATTGAAGCGCCTGCAGTCGATCTGTGACCAGATACATGCGCCGATGGTGGTTTGCTCAGCCTCTTTAATTGAGACGGCAGCCGCGCTTAGCCCTTCAACAGTGTCGCTAGACAGCAAAATGGATATTTTCGACAGAAATACCGCGCCAGTGCCATCAACGAGGTGTAGGGATCAGGCAAGAAACCATGCTTTATACGGAGTATTCACTTCGGGCTCGACGGGTCGACCAAAAGGAATCACCGTTGATCACGATGCTTTCGTCTCATGTGCTCACGCATACATTGAAAAAGTCGGAATGAACAAACAAACGAGAACGTTTCAATTTGCATCATACGCATTCGACGTTAGCATATCAGATACACTCAATTCGCTTCTGGTTGGCGGGTGCTTATGCATTCCATCTGATGTTGAAAGGTTGCAGTCAGTTGCTACCTGCATTCAGCGACTGGAACCAACCTGGGCAGATTTAACTCCCTCGCTTTTGCGCCATCTTTCATTACAGGACTTGCACACCATTAAAACTGTTGTGGTGAGCGGTGAAGCTTTACCGCGGGATGTTGTCGGCTCGTGGGGAGAACAAATTCGCCTCATTAACGTTTATGGTCCCGCCGAGTGCTCTGTGCAGTCTACCATGTGCACAAATGTCTCAACAGATAGCCCTTCAAACATTGGAACGGCTATTGTCGGGGCGACTTGGATCGTGGACCCTTCTAACCACGATAAACTACGGCCCATCGGAGCCATCGGAGAGCTTCTGATAGAAGGTCCGCATTTGGGCCGAGGGTATCTTGATGAGCCCACCAAGACGCAGCAGGCTTTCATCCACGCACCCGCGTGGTTGAATAAATTCAGAGAGCCCGCTTTATGTGACTACTCTAAGAGAGAACGTCTCTATTGTACCGGAGATCTGGTTCAATATGAGGCAGATGGCTCTCTGCGATACATTGGCCGTAAAGATACGCAGGTCAAGCTTCGCGGCCAGCGGATAGAGTTGGAAGAAATTGAGCACCATCTGCGAGAAAGTCTTCCAGCGCAAGTGGACGTCGCCGCTGAGGTAATCTCGATGCACCAAGACAGTGCGCCAGCCGTAACATTGGTGGCATTTGTTACCCGCCGACAAGAAAAGCTGGATACATCCTCTACGCTGCCCTTCTTGAAAAAGCCATGCAAAAATCTCGTAAACGACATCTTTCTGGCCTTGGAAAAGGTGCAAAAGTCAATACCTGAGTATATGATTCCAGGTCTGTTTCTGTCTGCGTCCTATATACCTCTGACTCCCAGTGGCAAAGTTGACCGACGCCGGTTGCGAGAAGAGGCATCCCAGTTGAGCATGAAAGAGGTCAAGCAGTATATGGTTGAGGATAAAGTATCCTACACCATACAAACAGAACTGACAGAAAAGGTAGCTTCATCTTTTGCGATGGTACTGAACGTCCCGATTGAGGATATGAGCCCCCATGCCGACTTTTTTGCTCTCGGGGGCGATTCGATCTCTGCTATGCGAGTGGTCTCTCAGCTTCGAAAGACAGGGTACATTTTGGAGACGGGTGATATTCTTCGTCGACGGACTATTGGAAAGATTGCGGCAGCGGTGAAGCCAGCCAGCCAGCTCTCGGTATCGACAAGACCAGGACCGAAGTCCGACATCGAAAGCGGACTAGCATTCGATTTATCACCAATTCAACAGATGTTTTTCACGGACTCTCCAAACGGGGAAAACTACTTCAACCAAAGCTTTTTTGTTGCCGTATCGCGAAATGTTGACATGGTGGAACTCAGAAATGCCGCGCGCGCCCTTGTTGGCAGACACGCAATGCTGCGGGCTCGGTTCAATCGCTCAGATAAAAATATCTGGACGCAACGAATAACTCAAAACATTGAAGAATCTTTCTTCTGCCAAGAGTATCAGATGCACAAAAGACAAGACGCCAATCCAATTATGAATTCCATCCAGCGCGGATTCAATCTTGAGAGAGGCCCAATCTTCTCCATCAGCTTATTTCGGATACAAAGCGAGGATAAACCCTACATATTTATAAATACGCATCATGCGGTGATCGATCTGGTGTCTTACCGCATAATCTTGGAAGATTTGGAACAGCACCTATGCATGGGAAGTTTTGCGTCTCACGGACCCATACCCAGCTTTGAATGGTGGTGTCGCCTCCAAGCAGACTTCGCCAAGGAAGAGCTCTACCCGAGAGTTGCATTGCCGAAAGATGTGCATATCAACCATGATTTCCTTCAAAAGTACTGGGATCTACAAAAGATACCTAACACATATGGTAACGCACATTTTGCTTCTCTCTTTATCCAGAAAGATGTCACCAATGACATCTTGGCGAGAGCAAATGATGCATTCCATACGGAGCCTGTCGAGCTACTGAATGCTGCACTCCTTCATTCTTTCATGCTGGTCTTCGCCGACCGCGAAGCTCCCGTGATGTTCAACGAAGGCCATGGCAGGGAGCCTTGGGATCCAAGCATTGATCTCTCACGTACTGTTGGATGGTTTACCACTATCTGGCCAATACCAGTGGATATGGAACAGTTAAACGTGAACAATATCTTTGACCTGGTCCGGCGCGTCAAGGATGGAAGACGACAAGTACCAGGTAAAGGATTCCCATACTTCGCTTCCAGATATTTAAATCCGAAAGGGCAAGAGCAGTTCCAAAAGCACAAAATGGAGATTGTATTCAATTTCCATGGCAAGTTTCAACAGTTTGAACGAGACGGCGCCCTCTTGCAGCAAGTACCGTGGGAATTTGATCTGCCGTCAGATTACGGGCCAGAGACGGTTCTTCCGGGCGTCTTTGAAATCACTTGTGCTGTATCTGGAGGCCAGTTCAAATTTGAATTCATCTACGGCAAGCATCTGGCTCACCAAGAGCGCATACAGCTCTGGATGAGCCAGTGCGCCAGCTCTTTGGAAGAGATTGCCAGACAACTCACACAGACCCCAGCAGCTGTTCCAACGTTGGTAGACTTTCCTCTACTGAATTGGGGATATGAAGACTTGGATCAACTACAGGAAACAGTTTCTGGGCTTGGAATTAGGATGTCTGATGTTGAAAGCGTATATCCATGCTTGCCCACCCAAGTTGGTATACTGCTGAGCCGCGCTAAAGAGTCATCTCTTTACCAGACCGGGTCAATTCTCGAACTCAAGCATCGCAACCTCAGCCAAATCAGCGTTGATACTCTGGCCAGTGCTTGGGAGAGAACTATTGCTCATCATGCTGTATTACGCACTGTCATGATACCCAGCGATAACCTCAGCAGTCCGTTCAACAACGTCGTTATCAAGCCAAAAGTGATACCTCTAGCATTTTCAAAAGTTCGATACCAGGAGTTCGAAGACGAGGCACTGGAACGGGCCAGCATTTTGAACATGATTCGAAAAGACAGCGGCGGGTTAAGCGAACAGGCACTCGCTCCGTACCAGATCAAACTGTACACCAGCAGCAAAGCACAATCCGTCTTCTGTCGCATCATTTTCAATCACGCGATAATGGATGGCTGGTCCTCGAATGTCTTAGTAAAAGACTGGGTCAAAGAATATAACTCAATCATGATTGAGTCACCAATCACAACTTATAATGATTACGCTGCGTTTGTTCTTCAAAATACTTCTAGCAGAACATACTGGCAGGAATATTTGAACGACGCCGAGAGTTGTACATTTCCGGCACTTGTGGACTACGGCAAAAATATTTCAGAAGATATTTATACCGTTGACATTGCCTTCAGCTACCCTGTCGATTCATTGCAACAATTCGTCAAAACGCATGGTATAACGATCGCGAGCTTGTACCATGTTGCTTGGGCTCTTCTGCTAAAAATTTACTGTGAGCGTGATGACATTTGTTTCGGATACGCTACATCTGGTCGTGACATTCCACTTCCAGATATCGAGAAGACTGTGGGAATGCTCGCAAATACTCTCCCATGTAGGATCAAAATTTCCGAGAATTGCTCCATCCTTGCACTTTTGCAAGAAATGCAGTTGAATATGGCACAGGCGGCATCTCACCAACACGTCTCGCTTGTCGACATACAGAACGAGATCAAGTTCAGTGGCAGCTCTTTGTTCAATACTGCAGTTTCTATTCAACACCAAGAGGTTGCCGAAAATGAATCCCATACCAGCGATCGAGAGCTGATTGTGGAAGAAATTGACGAGATCGACCCAACAGAAGTAAGCATCATGCCTGCCAAAGCATTAAGAGGGGAAACCCGGAACTAACAATCTCACCTGCAGTACGATGTAACGTTAAACGTTTTTTTNAACGGAAGTCTCAGAGAAAGCACACCTGTCCTGCCGATCCTCCGCACTTGCACCATGGCGAGCAAAGAACGTGGCAGACACTCTGACACAGATTCTGTCTCAGATCTTGAGCGCACCATCTAAAATGGTGCGCGATATGAGATTCCTGGGGGAACGACAGGAAAGCTTCTTGCATGGGTTTGATGATAAGATGCCTATTGCTGTCGATTCATGCGTGCACGACTTGATAGAACAGCAGACTGAACTGAATCCCGCGGCCATAGCAGTTGATGCCTGGGATGGCTGTCTGTCATACACCGAACTCGAGAACAAGTCTTCTGCACTAGCTCAAAGATTGGAGGCTATGGGATGCGGTGTTGGAACCTGGATACCTCTGTTTTTCGAAAGATCAGTGTGGGTTGTTGTTGGCATGCTTGCGGCGATGAAATGCGGTGCTGGCTTTGTGCTCCTCGAGCCATCACTGCCTCTGGAACGACTGCAGGGAATTTGCGACGACACAAATGCAACTTTGATTCTTACTTCGAAGCTCTTAGAGCAAAAGGCAAAAGGCTTTCGGAATCAATTCCTGGCAATCGACGCGGAGCAAAAATATGCGCAAGAAATGGTCTCCCACCCTAAGACGACGCATGCGACTCCAACCGATCCAGTATACGCAATATTCACCTCTGGCTCGACTGGAAATCCCAAAGGAGCTGTTATCGAGCATGGGTGCTTTGCTAGCAGCGCCATGGCTCATGCACCTGTGGCGGGTTACACATCGGAAACGCGTGCCTTGAACTTTTGCTCATACGCGTTCGATGCGTGTATTCTAGAGATATTGACGACACTGATCGTCGGTGGCTGCGTTTGCATCCCAAGCGAATGTGATAGATGGAATGATTTGCCTGGCGCTGTGAGAAAACTTAGAGCAAATCACCTCTTTGTGACACCATCGATGCTTCCTGGGCTCGATCGTTCGCAGTTTCCTGGTCTCAAGACGATATTACTGGGTGGTGAAAAGCCGTCAATTCATGCTTTCCAGCAGTGGCTTAGCACGGCACGTGTGATTTCAGCATACGGGCCGTCAGAGTGCTCAGTGTCCGCCTCTTTCACGGATCAGCTGGACTTATTCAGCGATCCGCGCGATGTTGGAACGCCCACAGGCTCCAGGCCATGGATTATCGACTCACGAAACCCTGAAATATTAGTACCAATAGGTGCTACCGGAGAGCTTCTGCTGGAAGGGCCCATTGTAGGTCGCGGGTACTTGAATAATCCGCAGAAAACTGCCGATGCATTTATCTCACCTCCCAGTTGGCGAGAACGTTTCCCCTGCTACCCCAAACGCAAGCTTTACCGCACGGGAGACCTAGCGCAATATACGCGCTCTGGCAAGATCCGAATAATGGGTCGCAAAGATACGCAAGTCAAACTACGAGGGCAGCGAATTGAGCTCGGGGAAATTGAGTGTGCCTTGTACGACATTCTTCCAAGCTATGCGCACATCTTCGTGGACCTGATCAGCCAAGACGAGAACGCTGAATCCACGATGTTGGTTGCAATTCTGAACCAAGACAACGCCGAACATGAAGAAGCGGATACTGCTTCGTCAAAGAACGCCTTGTTGGGGAATGCGGCCGCCATGTCTACTTTAGAGGCTGCTCCGCAGGGCTTCGTCGGCGAGATAAATAAACGGCTATCTACTCGGCTACCACAATTTATGATACCTAGGCTGATCTTCAATGTCGCCAAACCCCCGCGGACGGTTGGTGGCAAGGTTGACAGGCGCCAGCTCAAGCACGAGGCTGCTACGCTAGCCCGGGAGCAGCTCCGTGGCGGTGCTACACGAGCAGCAGAAAGCTTATTTGATACCGTGCCTAAATCAAATGGAAATGTCATGGTTGATCTCCTCTGCAGAGTTCTGGGCTGTTCAGAAGATCAGTTGCAAGCTCATCACAACTTCTTTCAAATCGGTGGCGATTCCTTACGAGCAATGAAGCTGGCAAACCTCGCTCGAACTCACGATATTACTCTGTCTGTGCAGGATATTTTTCGGGCGCCGCTGGTGTCAGAAATTATACAAGTGGGAGAAATAACCAATAACGCGGATACGAAGCATACTTTTAAACGCGGGACTACGCTCGACAACAGTAGTACGCAAGAGCTGAACTCGTCGGAAGGTGTCACCGTCGCTCCATTCTCACTTTTAGGACGGCAACGCGCTCGCAAAATTATCGAAGAAGCTGTCAAGAGGCTTCATATCGAACAATTCGAGATTGAAGACATATATCCTTGCACCGCAATTCAACAAGGCTTGATGTTTCTCACAATGCGCAACACCAACGCATACATCGCGCGGAGCACCTACGCACTGCCTCCACACTGTGGATTGGCTCAACTCAAAAACGCTTGGAAAGAAGTATTTGAAGCCAATCCAATTTTACGAACGCGGATGATCCAGACAGACGCAGGTGTTGTCCAAGTCGTGCTGCGTGATCATTTGCAGCTGGTTCACGGCGACAACCTAATGCTGCACCTGGCCAGCGACAGAGCGAGGCCCATGGGGTTGAATGAGCCGCTGCTGAGGGTTGCCCTTATTACTGAGGCAGGCGAAACTTGCAGTGGACAAAGAGAAGAAGAAAGCTACATGATTATCACTATTCATCACGCACTTTATGATGGATGGTCGGAAGGTTTAATTCTGGAACAGCTGGAAGAAGCATATGGTGGAGCGGTGCTAGCTCACCGTCCATTCGCACCGTTCGTTAAATATGTGGAAGAAAGCAAAGAACATGCACAAAAATTTTGGGAAGGGGAGACTGCGAAGACAGACTGCCCCAAGGCCGTCTTCCCGCTTCCTCCCGCGCCGGGCTACCAGCCGAACCCGGGCTACATGCTCAATTGCTCTCTAGACCTTACCAAGGGCCACACATCATCAAAATTCACGCTATCATCGCAATTGCGGCTTGCATGGGCAACGGTCATGCAACATTTTACATCAGCAGCTGCAGTCGTTTTTGGTGTTACTGTCCATGGGAGAGGCGCACCAGTGCCAGGAATTGAAGCGTTAACTGGACCAACTCTTGCCACCATACCCTGCTCTGTGTACTTTCAGCCTTCTGCTACCATTGCAGATATGCTCGACAGCGTCCAGGATGCATCTATGAGGTCGCTGCCCTACGAACAAGTTGGACTGCAGAGCATTCAAGAACTCAATGATGCCGCCGCCGAGGCCTGCAAGTTTCAAAGCCTGCTTGTCGTTCAGCCAAAGTCTACATCGTCCAAATCCGTACTCTTGAAGCCACTTGCAGACATTGAGCCTGAAAACGCCGCCGCCTCCTTCGATACTTATCCATTGACTCTGCAATGCAGTGTTTTGGAGAACAAGGTTGAACTGCAAGCAACCTATGACGCACATATTATCTCCAAACCGCTCCTACAGAAAGTTTTGAACCATTTCAAGCATGTTTTTGCGGAGCTCTCATATGACACTGCACGTCGGTTCGATCAGATCAACCCCATCAATGGCATGGATAGGCTCCAGCTGAATCAGTGGTACGAGCAACTTCGGGGCGACCAGCTGCCTCAACCCCCCCTGGTGCACGACTTGATTGCGCGTCAGTGCGAGGCACAGCCACAAGAAACTGCCGTGAACGCATGGGACGGCGATTTCTCATATCACGAGATCGAAACTTATGCCTCCAATCTTGCCGCACACTTGGTACAAGAAGGCGTCAAGGTCAATTCAATTGTGCCAATTTGCTTCGAAAAGTCCAAGTGGCTGTCCGTCATAATTTTCGCTGTGATCAAGTGCGGAGCTGCATTTGTTCTGCTTGATCCTTCGTCACAACCACTACAAAGGATGCAGCTTATTACCAGTGAAGTGGATGCCCAGTTTATCATCACCTCCCCTGCCTTGCTGGCGACTACAGGCCAAATATCCTGCGTACGCTCAATCCTAGTATCTGAGGATGCGCAGTGGTTTCCGAGGTCGTCAGCGATTTCTCCGTTCTATGTGGAGAAGTTCAGCGATAGAACGGCGCTCTACGTGATCTTTACATCTGGTTCAACAGGTAAACCGAAAGGAGTGGTGATTGAGCATCATGGATACTCTGCTGGAGCATTATCGCGCAGCAAAATTACTGGGCTCAACTCCGGTTCTCGAGTGCTCCAGTTCGCGTCGTGTACGTTTGATACTTTCATCACGGACATTCTCGATACACTAATCGCTGGCGCCTGCGTTTGTATCCCATCGGAATCTGCTCGAAATGCTGGGCTAGGCCAAGTCGCACGCGATATGGGTGTTACATACGCGGATGTTGTGCCCTCTGTTGCGCGCCTCATCAGTCCTCAGGAGATCCCAACTCTCGAAACTCTGGTCTTAAGTGGAGAATCTGTCACAAGAAATGACGTGGTGACCTGGTACGACAAGGTCCGGCTATGTAATCTATATGGCCCTGCCGAATGCTCCGCGGTTGCAACTGGCAATGTTGTGACCGGCTTCGATCCGAGCCCCTCCAACATTGGCCGAGGATGTGGCGGAACGTGTTGGGTCGTGAACCCCAGTGACTGCGATATGCTGCTGCCCATTGGCGCCATCGGTGAACTTGTCATTGAGGGCAGTATTGTTGGGCGGGGTTATCTCGGCCAAGTGAGCGAAGAGGCTGCCTCGAATTTTATTAATATTGCACCTGTCTGGAGACGAGATTTTGCTCTCGGTGAGGGCGAATTCAGAATGTACAAGACGGGAGACTTGGTGCAATATCAAGAAGATGGCAAACTTTTATTTATTGGCAGGAAGGATAATCAAGTCAAGCTCCATGGACAAAGACTGGAACTCGGCGACGTTGAGCATCATCTTCGTAACGCTTTTCCAACAAGTTTGGATGCGGTAGCGACCATTTCTTGTGCGCCGAAGGAGCGCCTCGTGGCATTTGTCGTAATGGGCGACACCCTGGCGTCGGACACGATGGAAGGCGGTAGCGACACGAGAAAGCTGCAAACCGGAAGCGACGGCATAACCATAGCTTCTTCTGCATTTCAGAAGCTGATAAAAAAAGCAGAAGAGACTCTTCGGGATGTTTTGCCGACATACATGGTTCCAAGCGCGTTCCTCCCTGTCCGGGAGCTCCCCCGAACGCCTTCAGGCAAGGTGGACCGCAAAACGCTACCTCAACTAGCTTTGGAGATAATACAACGTGATGGACTGAAGTGGTATACGGCAGCACGACAAAAGCGTGATCCCTCTACAGAAGCGGGAAAGATACTTCAATCTGTCTGGGCGCGAGTTCTTGATATTGACTCCTCACTTATCGGCGCAGAAGACGGTTTTCTTGCCTTAGGTGGTGATTCTATCGCAGCAATGAGAGTCGCCGCCATGGCTGCTTCAGAAGACCTCCATATCTCTGTTCCTGATCTCTTCCAGAATGTGTCCCTGGAACGCTTGACGACGTCTTCGAGCCCCGCCAGTGCCGCCACCGAATCCATTATTTGGGAAAAAGAAACTGCAATTTCGCTGGAAATGGAGATGCAGCCTATTCAATCTGCACAAAACAACTTGTCTTCTGCGTCAAATTATTTGACAGAAATTCTACTCACAGGTTCCACTGGACGCCTTGGACGAGAAATTGTGAAGAAACTTATTGGCAACCCAGCTGTTGGCAAGATTCACTGCGTTGCTATTAGGAATGTGGACAAACTTCCTGAGCATGAAAAGATCGTCGTCTACATAGGCGACTTGTCAAAGCCACGATTGGGCATGTCGGAGGCAGAGGAAGCGAATGTGCTACAGTCTTGTCAAGCAATCATCCACTGTGGCGCATTAGTTTCGTTCGTACAGACGTATGAAACGATGCGCTTCACCAATGTCGAATCAACGAAATATCTCGCTTCTCTGGCTCTGAAGAAGCACATGCCGTTCCATTTCATATCTACAGCAGGCGTGGGGGAGCGAGGTGACCAAGCCGCGATCGAAGAAGTGTCCGCCGCCCGGGACAAGCCACCCACTGATCAAAGTGATGGATATACAACAACAAAATGGGCAAGTGAGATTTTTCTAGAAAAGGTGAACTCGCGTTTTGGTCTCGACATTACAATTCACAGACCTTCCAACATCATATGCGCTGGCGATCCGGAAGCCGACATTGTCAACAACTTGTTGGAATATTCCCGCCGCATGAATGCTATTCCCGAACTGAACGGTTGGGAGGGATACTTCGATTTCATTTCGGGTCCATCGGCCGCGGCTAATATCGTCGAAACTGTACTGGCCGCGCTGAAGCGCATAGTCGAAAATGGGCAACGCGACCCCCGAGCAGTGCAATACATTCACGAGTCTGGCGAGACGGTTGTTTCTGTCGAGGATCTTGGCCTATACCTAGGCGCGCAAGATGACAGGCCACTGCAAAAGATTGACATGCGGAGCTGGGTCAATAATGCTATGAAAGAGGGGATGGAGAATATTGTGGGGGATTTCCTTTGTAACATGGCAGCATCTGGGGAGCAGGTTATCCTGCCGCGGATCAAGAGCAGCCGGCAACCACTGGGCTAAGGAGTGGTTTTTGAAGCTTCACAAGTACCGAAATATTAACTACCAAGAAATGAATTTAGAAAAGTTGTTACGTGAGCCCTTCAACTGCATCTTTGTTATTTGCTTTGTTCCTGTTCAGCCTTCTCCCATAGTTCAACCACAGGTCTAGCGGGGCTCGCCAGAGTCCGTGACAGAGTTGCGCAAATATGATCATACCACGGTTCAAAGCAGAGGACTTGTTAATCAGCAAATCGGTCACAACACGCTTATCATATTGCGTAAAAATGATCAACATTATCGCAAACTTGAAATGCCGCCATTGGCTCGGTAAACAGGCGGAAAGGTCATTCTGGGGTACGCGATGGAGCTAGAGCGGGTGAGTTGCAAGACTCACCCGCCCTCAACATCGCAATGACGACTTCACCTACTAATTCGGCGCCCTTTGTAAGGAATCAACCTAAGCTTCAAGTATAAATAGACTTGGGTTTTACCCGAGAGTGTTCCTCGGTCCCATATATATTTTAATTATTGTCGCTGACTTGGTTGCCATCGTTGACCAATACCATGAAGGCATTCACGGCCGCTTATTTTCTCAGCGGTGCTGCTCTCGCATACGCAGACTTCACATATAAGAGCCGACCAGACTTGGCACCACCTAAATTGAATATTACCATCCCCTGCTCAGGATCAAGTTGCGGCGACGGATACATTTTCACCTCTCCCTTTACTGGTGAAAGCCCAGCGCCAAAGTCTCTCCAGGAGAAGCCAATCCAGCCCGGCAATTACATCTTGGCCAGCACTGGTGACCTTGTGTGGTCGGGATTTGGTTACTATAGTGGCTGGAATGCCAACTTTCAGAGGGGCACGTACAAGGGCAAGGATGTGCTCTTTGCCTTTGAAGGCTTACACGATGGTCCCCACGCCCACGGCCTAGGCCACCATACCATCCTCGACGACCACTATGAGACCGTGCGGGAGCTTCGAGCTGGACGACACTATATTAGCGACAAGCACGAATTTATCATTAATGATGACGGAAAGTCAGCTCTGATTCAGATTTGGCAGCCAGTTCCAAGAAATTTGTCTGCCTATGGAGGCAGTGACGATCATGTTTGGATTGTTGACGCTATATTCCAAGGTTAGAATGGCACAGTACAAACTCAAACCCGAGATCTAACATATGCGCAGACTTGGATATTGAAACCGGAAAGGTCCTTTTTGAATGGCACAGTCTGGACCATATCTCACCTAAAGGTATAGCTTACTACTCCAACGTCTAGGGTAGCTGGTGCTGACCCTCAATTAGATGCCGTGCTCCCACTCTTGGAAGGGCAGGCAGGAAACGGACTGAATAGCTCCGTTGCCTGGGACTATTTTCATATCAATTCGATTGAAAAGGGATCAGATGGTCATTACCTACTGTCTGGTCGGCACGTGTCCACAGTCTACAAGATCAACGGCACTGACGGCAGCATCATCTGGCAGCTAGGCGGTAACCACACGGACTTTGCGCTAGGCAAGGATGTAGAGTTTGGTTACCAGCACCACGCCCGCTACATGCCCGGCACCAACGAATCATTTACCTATCTTTCGCTGTTCGACAATTCGTTTTACGGTTCAGAAGCCACCGGAAACGGTTCCAACATCACGACCTATCCTTACTCTCGCGGAAAATATCTCGCCATTGACCACGAGGCTAAGAAGGCGAACCTAGTGCAAGCTTTCCACCCACCAAACAATGCTATTCTCACCACGTCACAGGGATCCCTGCAAACCTTGGCGAATGGAAACGTCTTTATCAACTGGGGCTCTGAAGGCCAGATTACGGAATACTTACCAAACGGCACCATAATTTTCCACGCGCACCTGGACAGCGGCGAGCTGACCCAGCACGTCCAAAGCTACAGAGGGTTCCGCTACCACTGGACGGGTTACTCGCCCGAGACTCCAGCGCTTGTCGCCCGCAAGAACGGAAACATCGTGCAGCTGTATGTGAGCTGGAATGGCGATACCAGAACCAAGTATTGGCGTTTTGCCTGGAACATTGGAAATAAGAACAGCAACGAGCCACGTGAAATTTTGCACACTGTCCCGAAATCTGGATTCGAAACATCTCTGAATGTGACCCTGACTTCGGCGAGTGACTCTGTGTCCACGATTCGGGCAGTTGCCCTGGATGCGGACGGGGTGGAGATTGCGCGCTCCGACACAGTGGGAATCGTCACAACACCTTAGCTAGTCAATATGAAGGTAGGAGCAGAGTATGGAACTGCTTTGTAATTAGGCCAAATTGGTAAATATTTGATTATACCATACATCAAAGTCAAAGGCATATCCCTGCTGATAAACATCCGAATATGCCCAATCTTCGGGCGCAGTGTCCGATGATGGGCCTGTTTCTGGAGCCGCGACAGACAAAACTTGCGACAACAGCCGTTGATCATGTATCAAACAGTCCGCCATTCGTGTTCTGTCATTAGCCGATGTAAGCTGTTCAGATACTGCGAGCTCATCGTGCGCTCCGATGAGCGCCCATATCAGCTTGGAGCACTTCGTTGCCATTGTATCGCAGCGTCGTGTCTGAAGTCGCTCCGAGGCATTCTTGAGCGTGGCTAGATAGTCTTCATGTCTGGAGCCAGCGCCAACTTCGCCATAGAGGAGCTCCAAACCGAGGACCACGGTGGCAGTGGTGCAGAATGCCGACTGCGTCCATATAGAAAGGATCTCGTGGGTACCCAAGGCCGTGTTCTCGTGCTCACGGAAGATAGTTAGCGCGGCTGAGAGGCAAGTTTGCTTTACGTCGGGGAACGCCGAAGTCCTGAACGCCTGGAGGAGGAGCGGGCGATGTAACATGATGATCTTGTCGGAGACAGATATGGCGAGGGTTCGTCGAGCGGTTGGTAGCCAAACCAGGCCCATGTCAGCCGAAGCATGGCAGCTTCCGAGGAATTGTTTTGGAAATGAAGATATGAGAGATTTCATTCGCTTTCCCATGTCTGAAATGTGTTGATATATGCGGCGATGGTCGTTTTCGCTGCCAAGAAAGCCATCAAACACTTCTGGCATCAATAAGCACTCTGCCGCGATACATCGCGTGTAGCTACTGGAAGTAATTGTGTCCTCCGACTGGGAAACAAGGTCATCGCTGCAATTTATTGGAATCGGTGTCCTGAAATGCCCTCGAGAAATGGCTTGTGGGGTGGTTAGCGATATCGAACCCTAGTACGAGGCATACTCACTGTAGCTTTCTGTAAAAGGGATAGAGAAATAATCCTGAACAACTAATTGCCACCATATCCTTTTACCATTTTCAAGTTCAATCTGTTTGTATGATGCGACGCCTAGTTCTTGGTCGTCTGCTGCACTACCATCGATGCGATGCAGCCCCATGGATTGGGCGAGTCCCACCGCCGAAACGAGCAAGTTTGTGACCGAATCGCTGAAGCCGATATTATGAGCGAATCTCGTGGCTATGACAATAGCCTGTATGGAACACACTGTGGTTGTTAGTTGAATACGGGTTGTTCGCAAGCACCCTTCGTACGAACTGGATGGATTGGATAAGAAGTCCTCCGCGTAGAAGACCCTCAATAGCTCCCGGAACTGTTGTGCAATTATGTCTTCACTAAAATCTGAAGCGAATTAGCATTCGCCGATTTTTTTCTTTCTTGTGAAGAATAGCTCATCGGAATAATAAGCGACGTGGAAAACTTACCCACGCCGAGTCGCTGGCGATGTAATGGGCTGTTCAGCAGGGTCCAGAGCGTTGACTGGGCGGCATTAGGATGTGTATGCAAGTACCCAGCGGAGGACTTACACTGATAACCGAAAGATACAGCGATAGCCAGATTCGATGTGTAACCTGGCCAGTGCTCCAAAATATGTTGCACTGGCTGAGAAAGGTCGGCGCGTGCAGCGCATTGTGATGCCACCACAAGTAGCTGATGTGGAACTGGACAACTTTGCGCGCATCGGCGGTAGGCAGGTAGAGTGCCGGATCTACAAAGACGGATGCCCATTGTATCATCGGACTAGACATGTCGCAGTTTATCGAGACAAGCTCCGTGTAACTGCGATGATGTGGGCAGCTACATCCACTACGGTGCGGATAGCACGACGTGCTCTGGCGCGACCAGATTTGCGACTCGAGTGTCCTCACAGCCAATGACGGGCTAGATGCTGCCTCTGGTGACGCAGCTCTATGTTTGTCTTCTGGTGCGCAGTTGACAATGCTATGAGCGACTTCCGACAGCCGCTTCGTTACCAGCGTCTGGGCGTCCTCTGCGCTGTTATTGCCGAGGACATCCTGTAGTCGGCGTAGAAACGCAGCCTCGTCTCCGCGGCCATTACCCTGTGCGGCCGCTTTTGTAGTGAGCACGTCTTCTCGAGTGCACGCCTTCTTGAGGCGACGGCATCGGGAGCAGGGCACTGTCTTGTCGCAACGAACCTTGCGGCGAGTGCATTCTAATTGGCAATGTTAGAGCGGCCATCTCCGGCGTTGCCTCATGGGGGGGATAGGTACCTTGACAAGCTTTTGGAGCGCGCTGGGAAATACGACGATTATGATCTGACAGCATTTTAATGGAATCAGAAATTAGTTAGCCATCAGATAGTTGTAGCTGCGTTTTGAGACCTGCAAATAGACACAATGAGCCAAGGGGAACCGGGACCGCCATCCACTGTTTTTCAGGCCTGAGTTGCGCCACCACGGTCAACTCTGGCGTGCAAAGAGTCAAAGAGGATCGCCAGTTGAAGACTATACATAGTTATGAAGACAATAAAATATAGAATGAATATTGATAAAATTCAATATATAAGAAATTTCAAGATAATGTAATATATTTTTTCTCAACTATGGTATTATCCTTATTCTTACAGATATGCGACGTTACTACGGTAGAGGTTTACTCGTTGCGCTGTGGAGTGGACCTCAGTGGCTCCGCGATCATCAGACTTTCTTCCACTCAACATAAATTCACGAAGATGCTAGAGCAATGCAGTCAACATCCTCAGCTGCTACTCCATATCGCGAGCCCGAAATTCAAACAATTCTAGTCCAATCATCGTTGATACTGCTGCTCAATACAGTCAACTTTGTGCTAGACAAAGCAGTATACTGCGGCTTGCTAGGCCAGGTATTCTTAGGTGTCGCCTGGGGCACTCCCGGAGGAAACTGGCTGGGCGCGCATGCTGAGGAGACCATTGCACAACTTGGATATCTCGGTCTCCTGCTTCTCGTCTATGAAGGTTCGTTTCCCGTCAATCCAGAAGGGCAAGACATTGACAGATGTAGGTGGCTTGTCTACCTCCCTTCCGTCGCTGAGGGCGAATCTTCTTTTATCGACAGGAGTCGCAGCCACAGGAATATGCTTACCGATCGCTCTCTCATTCATCTTGGTATATATAACTGATGCTACGCCACTGCAGTGCTTCGCGGCTGGAGCAGCACTGTGCTCGACCAGCCTGGGCACCACCTTTACCGTCCTGGGCACCAGTGGGCTGGTAGAATCCAGACTTGGCGTGGTGCTGACCAGTGCTGCAATGATGGATGACGTTGTCGGACTGGTTATGGTTCAGATCATATCAAACCTAGGACGAAGCGGCGCATCTTTCGACGCAATAGTTGTGGTCCGCCCTCTACTTGTATCACTGGGGTTCGCTATCGCTGCGCCTCTCATCTGCATCTTCATTGCCTCGCCGATGACGAAATGGCTGAATGGGCGACGGGAAGAGAACCCACAAGGGAATCTTAACAGGATCATGCAGAAGAAGGGGACAGCCTTTGTGCTGCACACGTTGATCCTGATTGCATACATTGCATCTGCGAGTTACGTTGGTACATCAAACTTGTACGCGGCATACATCGCCGGAGCCTCAATAAGCTGGTGGGACTCATCGGTTGATCATACTCGTTCCATTGGCGTAGAGGAATCAGGCGCTAGGGCAACAATAGAGGTGGTAACTGTCGTCCACCCGAATCGGGCAGACGACTCTTCCATTGATACGTCTGGGCTTGGTACATACGAGGGGATTTATTCTGTCGCGGTCAATCGGGTGTTGCGGCCATTTTTCTTCGTGAGTAAATATGACCCCCCTCTGAATGGAAGAGTACTCATGCGTTAAGGCTTCCATTGGCTTCTCAATACCAATCACAAAAATGTTTACTGGAGAAATTGTTTGGAAAGGATTGGTCTATACTCTTTTAATGATGCTTGGCAAGCTGTTCTGTGGCATGTGGCTCTTTCGACTACCCGGTAGACGCGGCGCAGCATTTAAGAAACAGCGCCATTCCAACGTCAGGCAATCAGCGATACCAGACATCCCAGCCACGACTATTCTCACCAACGAGAACGATGCACTAGTCACGACAGAGACTGCAGTGGCTTCGCGTGCAACTGGCCGAGATGTATCGACACCCAGTCAAGCTCAGTCGCGTATAAACAAGCATAGACCTACGAATCTGCATACGGTGGCAGCCGGCACGAAGCCGCTGTCAATCTACCCAGCCTCCATCCTGGGATGTGCCATGATGGCACGAGGAGAGATTGGCTTTTTAATATCGTCTATTGCCGAAAGTGAGGGTATATTTAGAGACGACGGCGAGGTGAACTCAAACTCGAAGTTGTTCCTTTGTGTTACCTGGGCTATTGTCTTGTGTACTGTTGTAGGGCCTTTGGCGGTAGGTTTACTAGTTCACAGGATCAAGAGGTTGCAACGGCGCGCCGAGAAGTCTGGCGGACCAGTAAGGAAAGACGTACTTGGTGTTTGGGGGGTGAAATAGAAGTAGCGATTTGAGGAAACAAATTCAAGAGACGAAGATAAGAATCGAAATAAATTTATACAGCATCGCAACCAATATACATATGTTGGCGAAACCTAATCGGGATTGACTGTGGCTTGTGGCGATCGTTCCCGGACTCAGGCAGACTAGTCCAGCGCCAGGCATTCAGCCAGCACCGCTATACTTCAGCACGACATCAACAATCACAGACGCCATCAGCACCATCATCATGCCGTTTACAATGTCTACTTGGAATAAATTTGGCCTCGGCATCGCCGCTGGATTTGCCGGACTCAGCCTTCTATCGGCTGTCCGGCCGCAGGAGCTTGATGACCTCTTCGGCGTTACCCAGAAGGCCATGGGTGGGAACGTTGTGGCTGGAACTGCCGCCGTTGATCACAGAACCGTTGGTACACTGGTGGGCGGCAGAGACTTGGCCTTTGGCGTCTCCATCTTTTTGCTGGGCCGAGCAAGAAAGAATGAAGAAATGGGCGTCGTGATTCTCAGCCTCATGTGTGTGTGTATCCCTGACGTTTGGCTGGCCTGGCGCAACAAGAAACATCAGGAGTAGGTCTATGAGTGGGCAGTGTCTTGAATGCTGACTTCAATCGCTGACGGAAATTTGAAACTAGGACAGCACTGCTTTCTTTCCTCACTGCCGGGGTGGCCTTTGTTGGTGCCAAGTTGTGCAGGCTCTTGTGATTGCCTACAGTGGAGGTTGGCTGCTCAACAAGGGGGAGCGAACTGGGTCTTGTTTGTTTCCGCGATTCATGAATATGTTTTATGCTTGGTGCGTCTTGTTGATTTACGCGGTTGTGCTTCTGTGTCGCTATTGTAGAGATTGACAATGAGAGACTGTGGCATCGGGAGTCATTCCCAAGACCCAGCCGGCGAACAATTCGCGACGAAAGAAATGCCAAATATCCTGTAAATTAAACAATTGCCAAAAAACCCATCCACAAGTGGATTCTCAATGAATGAGGCTCCCCCGTTTCCCAACGTGGTGGTCCCATACCCATGCCTCTACATAGTACCGCAGTAGGGCGGCTTTTGACAGTGTGGAGAGCTGGCGCAACGTTTTTCCGCGTCCACCAGTCGGCGAAACTCGGGAGGTTCCAAACTCCTGGCCAGAAATCGCGATTCCTGATTGAGCTTGCATCCAAAAGGGCCAGACACACCTCCCAAACCTTTTCCCACCTCGTCCAGAGCTTCCCCCCCGTTCGCGACATCCGCGATCGTCTTCCTTTCCTTCTTTTTTTGTTCCCTTTTTCTCCCAATTGGCTTTTCCGCCGCCATTCTCACAATGTTCAACATCGGTCGCAGCCGCGCGCTCGCTTCGGTCGCCAGAGCTACCAAGGTTTGTCGAGCTCACCCTATTTTTTTTCCCTTGTTGCTTGGCGATGTTACCTCCCGCCGCATCCGCGCCATCATGCTAACAACCATCGACAACAGCTCCAGGCTTCCCCTGTTGTCAGACTACCCGGCGCTGCTCAACAACGCAGAGCTCTTTCCATTCACGAGTACCTCTCTGCCGACCTCCTGAGAAAGGTAAAGAAATCCTGATCCCATCCTCGGACGACCGGACGTTGGGCCTGCCGCCTCGAAATACATGAAACTTACAATGCAATAGTATGGTGTCGGTGTCCCCAAGGGTGCTGTCGCCCACAACGCTGAGGAGGCCAAGGCTGTCGCCAACAACATCGGCGGCGAGGACATGGTCATCAAGGCCCAGGTCCTCGCTGGTGGCCGTGGTAAGGGTACCTTCGACAACGGCCTCAAGGGTGGTGTCCGTGTCATCTACTCTGCCCACGAGGCCGAGATGTTCGCCCAGCAGATGATCGGCCACAAGCTCATCACCAAGCAGACCGGCGCCGACGGTCGTCTCTGCAGCGCCGTCTACATCTGCGAACGCAAGTTTGCCCGTCGCGAGTTCTACCTCGCCATCCTCATGGACCGTGCCTCGCAGACCCCTGTCATCGTCTCCTCCTCCCAGGGTGGTATGGACATTGAGACTGTCGCCAAGGAGAGCCCCGATGCCATCATCACCACCTACGTCGACATCAACAAGGGCGTCACCGACGAGATGGCCCGCGACATTGCCACCAAGCTGGGCTTCAGCGAGCAGTGCATCGAGGATGCCAAGGAGACCATCCAGAAGCTCTACACCATCTTCCGCGAGAAGGACGCCACCCAGATCGAGATCAACCCTCTGTCCGAGACCTCCGACCACCAGGTCCTGTGCATGGACGCCAAGTTTGGCTTCGACGACAACGCCGACTTCCGTCAGAAGGAGGTCTTCGAGATGCGCGACCCTACCCAGGAGGACGCCGACGAGGTCCGCGCTGCCAAGAGCGGCCTCAACTTCATCAAGCTCGATGGCGACATTGGCTGCCTGGTCAACGGTGCCGGTCTTGCCATGGCCACCATGGACATCATCAAGCTGAACGGCGGTCAGCCCGCCAACTTCCTCGACGTCGGTGGTGGTGCCACCCCCCAGGCCATCCGTGAGGCTTTCGAGCTCATCACCAGCGACCCCAAGGTCACCGCCATCTTCGTCAACATCTTCGGTGGTATCGTCCGCTGCGACCACATCGCCACCGGTCTTATCAACACCGTCAAGGCCCTCGACCTCAAGATCCCCATCATTGCCCGTCTCCAGGGTACCAACCACGAGGCCGCCCACAAGATCATCAACGAGTCTGGCATGAAGATCTTCTCCATCGACGACCTCCAGAGCGCCGCCGAGAAGTCTGTCCAGCTGTCCAAGGTTGTTAAGCTTGGTAAGTACTCTACACAACATCCACTTTGACGAACCCTTGCTAACGTTCCATAGCCCGCGATATCGATGTCGGTGTCGAGTTCAACCTGGGAATCTAAATCGATTTAAAATGTACTAGATCAGTGTAATATTTTTTGCCGTGGGAAAAAAAAAGAGGGAATTGGGTCTAGCCTGGGACGGCTGTGTTTGTTATAGCATGCATCACTCTGAGACGCAGGGTCAATGGGAGGTTCTGCGTGTGCCGTCCTGTCCGTATGCGTTAATCCAAATTTTAAGCAATTTTGACATGTTCAATGTACTGTGACTACAAAACAGACTTTCCATTATCAGTACCCTGACCCGCTCAGCCTTAAATCCCCCAAGAGCAAAGTCGCACTAATGCAAGCTGCATCATTCATTTATTCCCACACCTAACCCAGGCGTAAACTTCAAGCGATGGTGGGCCAATGTGCTGCCTCAGCCGATGGACCGCGCAACTGCTTTCTTCAACTTCTCTCAGTCACGTTCTTTGAGGCCAATGCGCTGAAACTCCCGGTCGATGAGGCCCGTCACCGACGAATAATATGTGCAGCCAAGGACGTAGTCCCCCCAGCCCGTGTCTTCAAGTCCACGCTCTGTGCCTTCAAGGCCACGCTGAATTTCCCACCAGTCGGTGCCCTCGCCATCCACGATTTTCGGCTGCTTCTTTTGCTCCTCATTACCGAGGTTGTCTTCACCGAGTTTTGAGGGATCTGATAGTCGTATCTTTTCCTCCTCTTTGCTGAGCTTGATGGAGGCCTTGAGCCAACTTTTAAGTAGTTCTATTTCGCTCTTGAGGATGCTGGCCTCGGCAAGGCTCATCTCCTTGGACGACCTCTCATACCACTCCTGGGTCTCTTTATCCGGTTCAAATTGCCGGAAAAGACCGCACTTTAACCGAGAATCCGAGTTGAGTTGTTGGTAAAGCAGTCGCGCGGAGAAGTGGATTTGCAGACCAATGCTGCCCTGCATTTCCAGCTTCAACCACGTTCGTCTTGCGTCTTGCTGAGCGAGCCATAGTTTCCGTAACCTCTTCTTGGTGAGGTATGGCCTCATTCTTTCAATAAGGCTCGTGGCAAACTGCACCTCTTTCTGAACTGGAGACTGCCAGTTCCACGCGTTTTCAATATCATTGGCAATATCCTCGTACTTAGCTGTTGCATCCGCATTGTCTTTAAGTTTCCTATTTACTTTTTTGAGTACACCCCGGAGGTCGTAGAGTGGCTGAAGATCAATATGCGGGCCCTGTTTATACCGAGCCTCTTTCTTTGTTTTCCGCAACCGGGCAAACTGTTGCAAGAATGCATCCCGCTCCCCGTTGAAACGCCCCAAAGTTAGATAGTAAGGTACAAGCCACATCCCTCTTCGCGACTCGTTGACGCGACCTGTTTAGTAAGTGATCAGCTTAGCCCCAAATGATTGATGGATCGGCTTGTCTAGCTCACCTTGTGTGGTTGCAAGATTGTTAAGGCACATCTCAGATTTCCCCCATGCGAGTGGGTTGAAAATATTTCCAGCGTTTTTCGATTTGAGAGGTACGATAAATGGAAACAAGTCATCGTCGTTAAATTTCGCTTTGGACACATCATAAATTCTCGAGACCATCCAAAGGAGACTTAACGTCGAGAGCCCAGGGTTCGCCAGCCCACCGCCGATGTCTGAGTGACAGCCAACGAACGCGCATTGCTCGACTCGTGTTCCCGGGTGTGCCTTCTCCCAGAATAGGGGCCGAAAGTTTTTTCTTTTTTCATGCAATGAAACAGCATGGAAGGCATGATTCACGTTCGGTGGAACCTCGTTGTGCACAAACGCAAACTTTTTTTTCCCCGGCCGAAATGACTTGACCGCGCTCACAGTATCCCATTCAGCAAGGATATGGATGCGAACGGGGTACATGCGAAGTGCACCTAGCGCTGCAAGCTCGTTTTGGAGACGCTCTTTTGCACCATCAAGTCCTTCGGAGTCTCTTTGCCAGGCAGCGTAGATGGACTGAAGAAAGACCAAGCCTTTTCGACGAAGAAGACCGACTCTGTTGATGAAATGCGCCAAGCATCGAATGGTGAATGCGCCTCTTGAGAAACCGACTAATATTATTTCGTCGAGGTGCGATACGCCGTTGAAGTTATTGGAGAGAAAACAATAAGCACCAAGGATGTTTCCGTCAATTCCTTTCATTGTTTTAGAGATATGTGGCCCAAAACCAGCACAGAAGGAGTACTTACCCTTACCAAACGCTCCAGAGAATAAACTATCCACTGTCAAATATGACTGTGACCCCACGCCACTTGAGTAGTATACAATTTGACGAGAAAACCCATAGCGATGTTCCTCTTTCGGATTTTGACCATCGTTCGGGGGCAGCTTTGTTGGGACGTGAAAACTCTCACCGCCAACTCGATATACAGCTCTGGCCAGTTTTGCAACGTTCGTCATTGGCGCAGCTGTTCCCGAGGCGTTGTTCCAGGTGCCATCGCAGCAGACGAAAATGCGTTTCCTCTCGTTCTCGTGTAATAAATGATGCATGACTCCTTCAGCAGTAGTAATCTTCGTATCTTTGAAGAGATCTGCTAAATCCTCTGCATGTTTCATGAGAGAGCTCCGGCGTTCCCTCGCACGTGTCGAAGCTTGTGAATCATCACTGCTCCTAGTTTCACCGCTATCGCTCTCACTGCTCGGGCTGTCACTGCTCGGGCTTCCACTGCTCGAGCTTCCACTGCTTGAGCTTCCACTGCGAGCACGCCTAGCAACCACCGCCGGAGGACAGCTCAATGCATCACCCACAGCGAGTTGACCCGCCCGACACTGCGGCCTGCTGCGGTCGCTCTCAATGGCATCCGCTGCAAAACGGACCAACGCATCGCCTTCCTCACGATCATGATGCTCTCCTTCGCTAGACTCACTCTCAGCATCATCAACAGGAGCAGGGCCCGGTGCATTATCATTGTTCGCGCTTTGGTCATCGCCGTGATGCTCCGTCTTGATGTGGTTATCCTCGTCAGGTTGCTCTGCCTCGCCGTGTTCGTTCCTAGCTCTGCCGGCTGAGAAGAGATTCATCATGATTCTAGCGCTCTATGACTCAATATGGCTCGACTCTTGATCCAAGATTGTCTATGAAGTTGCTTTTTGTTGGTGGTATTTTTGACGCGCTGTTTAGGTTATTTGAAACCGTGGGAGCAGGCAGACGCTTGGATATGGAGTGTAACAAGCGCCTGTACATGTATTGATAAAGCAGCCCCAATGATTAGAGACTATTATTAGTCCAACAAGAAGGTGGCAGGGAAATTGATGGATAAAATGGTGCCTGTCTGACGGCGTAAAAGGTTTGTCTATGCAAGAGCAGAGTTCGCAGACCTTTATAGGTCATTTATCTGCTATGTTATATTTGCATTAGCCAGCTGGGATGCTTCGAGTATTACGAGGGGGCTGCTTCGCAATTCAGTGCAATCGTAACGTTGGGCATCCGCTCCTTCGGCCAGTCCCAACATGCCTATTCAATATCTGCAGCCAAGGCGGTAGGTCAACGACCCGATGCAGCCGCTTTGGCATGTCTCGGATCTCACCCCTGCGGACATAAATTATAGAAATACGTGTTTCCTTACAACGCTCTCGTCGATCGTCAGCCCAGCCTTGTCGCATGGACCGAGCCACACCTGGCTCTGAAGAGCTGCTGTAGAACATATGAGACCTATCAACGGAAAATCCATCTCGGAAGCGTCTCGGAGCCATAATCAGCAACAGAGCGATGAGGGGAATACTCCTTTGCGTCGTCATTATACTGGCGTGACTGTGCAGTTCATCCCGATTCTAGGTTTTAAAACTTTTTCCCACTTGCGCGATGTTGATACACCGGGATCCCAGAAACCGATTTAGTTCCCAGTTTGACTTTCTGCTTTAGTCTCCGTCAGTGCTCGCGTTGTCACATTTTTGAGAGGCCGGTGGCTGCGCCTGATGGCTGCATCCCCACATACGGATGGCAGAGTATTGCGCAAATGGGGGCCAAAACACAATTACCGGCATGATCCTTACTGCACAGGACAGGAATATATCTGCCGTCATAAAGTAGATTGGAAAGTGCACGACTTGTCAGTTTCCTGTCGCCAGGCATCATTGCGGCGCAGTCGAGACAGACTGCTTCTTGATGACCATCCATGTTTCACGCGCCGGTCGTGGGAATAGGTCGGGACTGCTGCGACTTGCAGGGTGCTCATGGTATCATTAGTCTGCAATACCCAAAACAATCTTCTGTTGCCGTGCTAGTCACGCCGCCTCAGCGCCATTAAATCATTATCCTCCGCTGCCCGGTCTCGAAATAGGTATCCGAGACGTTGAGGCTACTTCTGCACATCGGCCACAGTGCGGGCGGCTACGATCTCGTTGTTATACCACGGATACACTAGCGAGTGGATAAAAGTCTTTTTAAGACTGGCCACTTCTTTATTTATGCCCGAGCATCCACTGGGTAGGGTACGGCGATATCCGCCCTGTTGCGGTTGACTTGTCCACCAACGGCGCCGCCACCCCCGCGGAAAATGGAACTCGGCGGAGATGCTAGAGTAACCGCAACCTCGGCCCAGCCGCGACCCTCCCACGTACAGGCACCTTATATGCAGACCACTGGAGCATCTGTGATCTCAAAGCGACAAGAACATTGGTGCTATCCCAACAATATTGCCATTGTAGCTTGATCGATCCCCGCATCTTACCCGAAACTTTGAGCGAAAAACCGCAGTCATGGGAAGTGAGTATAAGCAAAAGGAAGCCCTCAGCAAAGTCGGCCCGCTCATTGAGCACACTCTCGAGCATGGATACGTCATTATTCCAAACGCTTTTAGCAAGGCTGAAATAGAAGACGCCAAGCACGAGCTGCAGCGTCTGTCGGAGCAGCCTGCGCCGGGTCCTGCAAGCTCTGGCGGTCGCAATGCCTTTGAGGGGTACCAAACAAATCGCATATACGCGCTTCTGAACAAATCACGCGTATTTGACAAATTTCCACTTCATCCAGATGTACTGGCTCTGAATGACTACTTTCTTGATGATGGATTTCTCGTGACCGCCTTTCACAGCATTGACATCCGACCAAATGAAGACGCACAGTCGATCCATCACGACGATCAGTATATAAAGATCCCACGACCACATCCTCCGTATGGCACGGTACGTCTACATTCTGTTCTTTGCTTGCCGTGATTTCCTTCCATAGCTTACACCATGCTCTCTCCCAGGCCATCATGATCGCTCTCGACGACTACACCGAGACAAACGGCTCAACCGTCATCATCCCGGGCTCTCACAAATGGGACAGCGAGCGCCAGCCCGACCGTTCCGAGGCAGTACCCGTCGTGATGCCGGCGGGCAGCATCGTCTACTTCCTCGGCACGCTTTGGCACGGCGGAGGTCAGAACCGCAGCGATCGCGGCCGCCAGGCGCTGACGGTGCAGTACTGCATGTCGTGGATGCGGCAGCTGGAGAATCAGCTACTGGCGGTGGACTGGGACAAGCTGGAAGATATTCCGCCGCGCTTGGTCGAGATGATGGGTTATAAAGTCGGGAATCCGTTCTTGGGGTACGCGGATGGCCGTAGTCCGAGGACGAGAGTGACGCAGCTTTTGGAGAAATGGGAAGGACGGAAACAGTCCAAGATATAAATGCGCAAGTTACGACGGCATTTTGCGTACATTTTTGTAATTATCTATTAAGCACATGTTGATTTACAGAATGCCATTTTTCCCAAACGCAGCACACTCCAGGGCAAAACAACCGCACCAAGCATAGCTTCTTGACATTGTGCTCGATATTTAATAATCTGATGGCGCTTAAAATATTAATCATGCAACACAATAACTGTGTATTCCATAACGGAATACAGCCCTGAAACTGGTATTGGTGAGCTGACGACTTACACCTGTACAACGCTGGCCCCACAGGAGCTCCAGGCCGATAAGGAGGCTAAAATCGCCAAACAACTTTTTCGCCAAAGTGCCTTGACCTCGTTTTCAATCGTCTCCAACACCGCCACCTCGAGCCCAATTGCGATAAAGCAATATCCAAGCTCCCAAAAATGTCGTCACGAATCGCTTCCATGGCTCTGCGCGCCCGCGCCCCTCCCACAATGCTGCGCAGCAGCGTCGCTCCGCGCTTCCAACAACCG
>JANAKD010001019.1:0-10644 GCA_027627215.1 Lecanicillium saksenae | reverse complement strand
CGACAGCCCCAGACGGCGAGATAGAACGCGGTCACCACTTCCGGCCTTGGGGCCACGATCGCCCTTACCAAACCGCTCTCCTCTAAGAAGGTCGCCTGCACACAGGTCACCTCCGCCCGCTAGACGGTCTCCACTGCCTCCGAGAAGCCCAGCTAGGCGAGCTTCACCGATTCGAGATATGCGATTTGATAGAGATAGGCCTCCAAGGTCACCAAGACGAGACTGGGGTCGAGACCGACCTAGAGACATGGATAGAGATAGAGAATGGGATCGCGATAGAATTCGCGACAACAGAGACCGAGACTTGGATCGCCGAGACGACAGGTGAGTTGTGATTTGTGAACTCGGGATAACGAATATCGCAGCATGCTAACCACCATTATAGACGGCGCTCACGCTCGCCTTTCGGCAGAGTTGGAATAGACCGATCCTCGGGGAAGACAACTCCATCTGGATACAGACCACGATCGAGATCTCCAGGACGGCGAGACGACCGATATCAATCGTACCGACGGCCATCGCCCCCGAGAGACTCGGGAATCTCCTCGGCTCTTCCTTCGCAGCCGGCTTCTGGTAGAGCATCACCAATGCCCCGGGTTCGATCTCCATTCACATCGCGGGACCATTCTCCACGTTACGGTGATGGGCCAGGAAGAGATGGCCCCGCCGGCATCAAGTCACCACCACGAGGTCCTGCAGCTCTCCGTATTATGCCGAACGGCCCTAGGTCAGGCAACAGTCAGCTCGACTCTCCATCCTCACGATCGAGCGGTATGCCCGACACGGCTAGCCCTACAAACGCCCCTTCCGGTCCTCGCGGGTATGTGCCGTCTGGCCGTGGTGGCTTCCAATCGCGCGGTAGCCGCGGAGGCTGGTCGCAAGGCTCATCACGCGCAGGACCTTCGCCAGGACCATCCACGCCGATAGGCTCATCGGGGATTCCAACTGGACCCCGCAGCCAGTCCATCAGCGGCCAAGGTGGCGCTTCGACACCAACGCAAGGTCGGCCATTCAATCCGCCTACAGGACCTGCCGCCCAGCATGGCGGTGGCCCTCGGCAAACACTCACGCAGAGCCTTATGTCAACGATGCCGCCACTGATCCCCGGCGGTAAGTTGGATCCCAGCATGCTACCGATGGTCCTGGGCGTGTCTCGTGACGTCGAGCCGCATTATCGCAAGTTACGCGACGAAGAGGAGAAGATTCGCGACGAGCTGCGCATTAAGCAGGAACGACTGCGCAAGAGCTTGTCCGTGTGGGGGCGTCTAGAGAGGGACGCGGCTGCCTGGGAGCTGCGTTCCGATCTGAGTGAAAAGAGCATGAAGAACCTCGCGGGTGAAGGTATGGGTGGCGCGGCGTTCTAGTAGGCGGCGCAAATGATATATTGTACAACGATATGTGTATACTTTGTTCTTTTTCGATAGGGATTATTCTAGGAAGGGGCGTCTAGGCACAGGATAATCAATGCTTTATCTGGATTCTGGAGTTTTTTGGAGACGTCAAACCTTTGCTTTACTACAAAGGATTTTCTTCGTTTCTCTGCACTAATGGGTATCAATTCATACATCTTTTGTCTTATTCATCCACAACGGTGCATCATTCCCTCAGTTCCGTAACCGTCCAGGTCCTTGTCCGCTTTGGCTTAGCGGAGAGCAGCATTCTTCCCATCTCTGTTTTCATAAAGCCTTTTGCACTTTACCAAGCTGTTGACGGTGATAGCAGAGCATGAACGTTTAGAATTGTAGTACGGGGTCGTCAGATTCGTAGTCGCCTTCCCACTCATCGTCGTCAGAGCGGTCGTTGTCCGTCTGAAAATCCTCCATGCCGTACTGTAGCTCGCGTACCTTTTGATTGTCGAACACGATATTGACAGTCTTACATAGTCCATGCAAATTTAGGGCAGAACTTGACAAGTCAGCGTCGCTCACAGAACCGCAGGTATCGTTATCAGCAATTTCCGACTGGGAAAGCTCATCTTCATCCGTGTCTGGGTCCTTGTAAGTCTTGCGTCTTGTTGGACCTTCAGCGTGTCGCAGCGATGCTTTGCGCTTCTCAGTCGAAACATCTTCATACCCGGCGATTCTAGTGCTGCGACGAGAGGGTGGCGTAGATGGCAGGTTGTTCTGTTTCGCCGACTCAGATGGTGGCGTGATGGGGCTTTGATCAATCATCTTAGATCGAAGCGTTTTAAAATCTCGTGGAGGCCCCGGAGAGCGCCGCAGGAAGACTTTTTCCATTCTATCGCGCCAAGCAGTACGCATCGTGGCACGAGATTGCCATGGTATATCGAGCATAGACTTGACAGATAGGTGGCGCAGATTTGGTAAATTGTGTGCATTATCAATGAGCGTCTGCAGGAACATTTCCGCCGCCTCGACAGACCAATCACGAATATGCTCGATGTTGATGACGCGTATGCTTTGCGGCCAGCGAGGTATCTGGTCAGGCAGCAAACATTGGTCATACATGGGATCTGAGTCAGTAGCTGATTCATGGAGTTTGTAATAGGAAAGATTCATATCCAGTTCACGCAACTTGGGACATGTATCCGCGAGGTCCGTAAGGAACCCTAGATCTAGGGATTGGTTGTGGTGAAGACTGAGAATGCGTATCTCGCCGCCCTTGTCCCGCAAAAAGGCAGCAAGATCAAAAGAACGAATTTCCCAGCAGTTGATCAGTTCAAGATGAAGTAACCCTCTTGGTAATAGAGTAAGCATGTGATCGTTCATAACAGTTGATGACTCGAACACCAGATGTGACAGCGCCGGCAGTTTTGCCAAGGAGGCGGCAATTGTTTCAATGTGGGTGTTGTCTTCAGTGAGAAACTGCATGGCTTCGTCATCATTTCTAGGCGAGCGTTTGCGCAGGGATGGCGTCTGAAAATTCGTGAAGCTCACACGTGTCAGGCTTGCAAACGATGGAAGTTCATGAATACGGCTGATGTCCTTCAACCCATCAACATAGCCTCCAATAAGACGTCCGCTCCATTCCCAGCTCTTCAGCTGTGTGTGGTACGGCTTGAGAATCGCCTCGCTCGCATCGTTTGCTCCGGGTAGTAGGGCTTGAAAAATATCTGCAGGGTAGTGCCACCGAATGCTTTTTTCCAACTCGCGATACGGAGGCTGATCATATGGCGTGCAGATTATGAGCTCGCGCAGTCGAGGAAGAGGGCGAATCAACTGATATAGTATTGCGGCGGGCACAACGTGAATATCGAGGTGCAAAGTCTCGATTTTCGATCGATGATTAAACTTTGTTTCGGTAACTGGCTTTTCCAGCAGTGCTACCAGTTTCTTAGCCTTGGAAGGATGCCGAATCATCGGGCACCTATAGAGCGTGTCGAGCGCTGGCTCAGCGAAGAAGTGGCAACTTGTGGCGACTTGAATCAGCCAGTTTGTAGCCACGGTGTCCGGGGTGTCGTCGGAAGCTGCGTAGTAGAATATGTCAGACCAGCATTCAACCGGTATTCTAGGGTCCTTCCAGTCCGGGATGAAGCCGGAGTAGATTATATGTTCTCGCTTTTTTGCTGATTGCCGGGATCGCTTCGAAGGGCTAGGGTGCGCAGACCCAGTATCTCGTCGTTTGCGTTTCGGAGGTGTTCGTTTGCCTGATTTCCTGCCTGTCGACATAGATCCATTGTCTCTTTGAATTTTGGTGGCTCGCTTCGGCTTGCGCTTTGCAGGAGCTGATTTAGTTGTTCGGATTGGAATACCGAGCGCCTTTGCAGTCTCGTCTGCGCCAATGACGAAGTCGTGGCCATCGTCGTCCGAGTCGGAATATTCCAAGCTTCCAGTGTCACCGGCGCCTTCTTCGGAGGATAGCCCAGAGCTCGTGGAGAGATCCGTGAGCTGAGTTATGCGACTCTTGGATGTGCGCGACGGGTTTTTGCGCCTTGGAGAACTGTTTGTTGCGCTCGGCCGGGTTGCGTTGCGAGTGCGAGCCATTGCTCTTGGCGGAAATGAAGTGGTCGATGGAATATCAATGGCCGAAGATGGAAGTTATGCCTCTCACATCAATCAACGATGTGGAAGTTTCGAGGGCTGTCTGAGCTAGGTGTCAAACGGCACTGATGCAGATGGCAGGGTTGTTGACGGAACTTGGGCAGCGGCAGCACCTCCGAACCGGACAGCTGCAGAGCTATTGCAGAGGCGACAGAGAAAGAAGAAAAAAGATAAGCTTGTGCTTTATACGTGAAATGGGTGAAATCCTTTATCCATTCGCCGAAAGGAGCTCGCAGCACCACGTCGTAGCCAGTGGCGCATCAGAGTTTCGAAGTGGAAAGCAGCGATGTTTGTGATGCAATGTAAAAGGCCACAGCGGGGCAATATCGAGAAATTGTACAGTAGCCTTGCGTTAGTGGGGCCACTGTTGCGTGCTACAGGTACCTGTATGGGGCGGCCAGTGGCAGGTTTTCTTGGCGACACTGGGTGCTAGGTAGGCGGGTTTTACAGAAGCAGTCACCTAGGTAGGTACCTCTGCTGTGGCGTTTGGCTCCAGGCATTGTTCAGGCAGCAGAAGTCACTGTGCACGCTAGGCGAGAACCATTGCATTGCGTGTGCACCCGAACATGAGCAGAGAGGTTGGTGCGATGTATTGATGTGAAATTCAGGACAGTCGGTAGAGTAATATCAGCAGTTGGCGACTTCAAGTGTACTGATCTGTCTTGCATTTACAAATCGCCATGGCCTCGAACGCCTGAGGTCACAGGCTGTTGATGTCTCCTTTAGAACGGCAACATGCGCTAAACCGCTTTTAGCATATTGTTCTCTGACTCTCGTCTCTGGCCTGGCAATGCCTTCAACATCCAACCCACACGCGTCTGGCCGCACCCTCTTGCCCGCGTGTTTCACTGCGCCCACGGTATCTTTGAGGCCTCGCCGCCGTACTGATCGACACAGGTAGAGGCACGTTCGCTTTTGCTTCACATTTCACTAGCGTCCGCGTCTGACCCGCCAAACAGACCAGTTGATCAATTGCCGCTCGCTCACTCAGCAAACGGGACGCACAAGACCAGGATCTGGGAACACCGTGCCGGCAAAGTCCCGAAGCTGCCTTATTTCTTCACCGGCTCGCCAATATTCATGATGAAGAGTATCACCACATACTTCTAGACTCATTCCTTTGCCGCATTCATATATGTCATCTCGTTTCTTCAAACAGCAGTTGTCATCGATTGCGACGCTGAGACCAGGCGAGAGCGCTAGAGCGGGCGTTTACCCATGGCCGCTGTGCCATCGCAATGACGCTGAACAACATTTATCAGCGGAAAGCGCCCTTTCTACATCGCAACTGGCTACAGGGCATCACAAATTGGCAAAGTCCTGCTAATGCAATGGGCAACATTGTGTCTGGCCAGCTCAGCGCTGATGCCCATGATGCTGCTCCTGCACGCAAGCGACGTCGAGTCTCGACTCCTGAATCGCTTGATGTTGACCACCTCATCGCATCACCAAAGACATCCGACACGCGCTCTGCGCTGCGTATCGAGGTACTCAAGATATGCCACAGGGATTCCAAAAAGGTCCGTCCAAACATTGCCGCTCCTGCGCCGAGGCACGTCACCACCACCAAGGCAAACTGTCGCATTACCGTCAGCGACCTCACTGAAGGCCGGCAGCGAATCCTCCATTGCCAAAATCAGATATGCGATCTTACTGTTTTCAAAAACCCCATTGGGCCACATCGCATAGCAAGAGTACACCTTGCCCGGCCTTTTTTTGTACCACGCGAATCGATGAAGGTCAATAGGGATGATGATGGCTCCTTTGATCTTGCCGACACCTACGAGCTTCTCATAGAATTCGAAGCTGCGAACGGTTGCAGCTGGCCGCCTCTGGATTCCAGCGATTTCGGATCATCGCCTGCGTTACAGGACTCAGTCGCCGACGATATGCGCAAGATAGTCCTCATGAGCCGTTTTCATGACATTTTTGGCAAGCTCAAGGAGCCTCTGGTACTGTCAGCCCATAATAGGTCAGAAAATCCCTACAGTTTGACGGATTACGTTATGGACGTTGACTTGCGCTGGTCATCCGGTTTCCGAGTATGGAAGCGCCTTGGTAAAGACTCAATGCCGTGCATCACTGCCATTGATCCAGATACCGATATGGGAGATGATAATTTTCCCCCACTTGGTGACGAAGACTCCGTTGCCATTAACAGCATAAATGGTCTGAACGGCCGGCTTGCTGCACGCAGCGACGACGAACAGACGGAGGGCGAGAGAACGCCCTCTAGATCTCTGCGAAGAAGAGAACAAAATAAAATATATAATCTCAAGGTCTTAAGCGACCAAGCACGCGGCAAGGAGCGAAAACAGCGTCTCGACGCGGGGATGTCAGCTGCAGAGGGCCGAGTTACCTATGTTTTGCCCTTGGACCAACCTGTGCAGCTCAACTGCAATCGATGCGTTACATGTGGTTCGTGCCACGAGACGCTCCTGCAGCTGCAGATGCATTTGCAAACATATCACCCGGGATACGACTACCGGTGCGAAAATACGAGTCAAGGGCCGCAATTTCGTGTCCATCACCGTCGTTCCAACTCATTCTTATCGCCATCAAAAAACTTCCAAATCAAGCCGACCGTGGAGCCATTCAACCTGCAAACTTTTGTCGACGGTGATACATCTTGGGTAACAAGGCGCGTTATCGCGGGAGCAAATGACGACTTACTAAAGACTCCCTCCGCGCGCTCAACCGTTGACAAGATGGCCTCTCCCTCTCCCATGCCCCGGCAGCCAGTGTTTCCTGCCAACAAGACCACATTGCCGCGGCGGCCGCAGCGGCCTAAGAAGGAGGTTATCATTCCTAAGATTTCCCAGCCACTGTATCATCCTATCAGCAAGGCCGTTCTGAAACCCGGAGATCCGGTGCCCAACCCAGAGCATGATGCGACTTGGCTAATCCAAAAGCACCGTGAGAGTATTGCTGACTTCTCCGACGTGACGCCATCAGAAAAGGAATTCATTTGGGAATGGGACGGCTACATTTTAAAACAAAACCTCACATCAAGTGCATATCTGCCACGGGCATGGCTAGGCTTTGTCCAGCAAAAAGCCGCCTGGCTTGTAGCTAAAGATGAACGTATGCGCGAGTTTGGCAAGCATGCAAGTGTGCTCATAGCGCGCGAAGTGCTGACAGACGACGTCATGAAGCAGGCACTGGACCACATCAACCAGGCTCGCTCATTGCGAACCATGGATGTAGCAAATGCCATTTTACCGGCAGAAACGGGGCAGGCAGCAACAACGTCAAAGGCGACGGATGTCCGCAGGAGCAGTAATGGCTGTACCATCTGTCAACTCCCTGTGCGTGGCCCTCGTTTACTCGTTTGTGCGAATAAGGTATGTGTTTTTCAAGAGAGAAACCTTTTCGCTGCCAACAGATTCTAACTTTTCACTATAGAGCTGCCGTAAAAGGTTATATCATTATGATTGTATCGAAGAGACTGCCGTGGTGGATGTGAAGGATCGTAAATGGATCTGCAATTCATGCGCTTCCTCTGCAATATAGCAGGATGAAAAAAATGATAATGGACACAAATCACCGGATGTTCTTTTTGAATACAGAGACATCTTTTAAGCAAGCATAGTGGGAATTATTGCGTTTACATATGATTGTTACGCAAAAGGAGACGGAATTACCCAAGCGACTAGAGTAATGTATCATGTGGGAGATTGTGCTCCTACAGCCTATCTTAACTGTGATTTTCACATTTCGAAGATTATCTGCCAGGGCCAGTAGGGAACAAGCCAAACGGCATGTGTTATTTTATGTTCTGTCTGTATATAGTTGGAACTTGCCCCAGGACCGCGACATAGTTCGTTGCCAATCAAACCATTACACACTCCCAAAGCCCATCATCACTTGCCATCAAAACAACTAAGCCAAGGTCTGATAGTTGTTTCGCTGATAGAAAGGGGTGTCTTCTTGTTGTCAAATACTTTGGATTACATTAATACATCCAAAAACGCCTAATACAACTGTACAGCCCAAAACCACCAAAAAAATGAAGCAGACTGCCCTTTTATCCGATGCTCATGATAAAAAAAGGAATCCTGTTTAATGCCGTCTCCCCTCCTTCTTCTTTTCCTGGCGTTCTCTATCCAGCCGCTGTCGCTTGCGACCTTCTTCGGCAATCATATCCGCCAAATCGTCGTCTTGACCAGCCCACTGCGCGCCTATGCCCTCCTCACGAGTGCCGGCCTCAAATCGCTGCCGCAACTCGTCCTTGCTCAGACCTCCGTTGTCGTTGAGCGTGTCCACGTCAACAGCCACGTCAATGTCACCGGGCTTCTTGCGCTTGCGTGAGTCATCCTCGGCTCCCAGTACTGACATGCCTGCGCGCTGCGCAGCAGCAATATCATAGGCGCGGTCGCTACCAAAGAAGCCTTCAGCACGCACTTGTCGCTCGGGTAGGACAGTGTAAGCGGAACGTGGGGCTGATGATTCTTCCGTGTCGTAGCCACGGCGTTCCTTGCGAAGATCCATCTCTCCAGCAATTGAGGTTTCCGTGCCCTGTGGTGGGTAGTCGCCGTGAAGCGTACTGGCATAACCACTGGGTGTCTCGAGGCCGCTTGCCTCTTGGCCTTCGTTGTCGTCGCCTTCCTCCTCCTCCTCGGACTCATCTTCGGACTCTTCCTCTTCTTCAGACTCCTCAGCCCGTGGTTGCAGCTCACCCCATAGTGTACGCTCGGCGGGGACACCTAGCTGGTCTGTCTGCTGCCCGGATTGTCCTTGTCCACCGTTCTGGCCGGTAATACCAAAGACGTCACCACCGTAAAGCGGACGGTTGAACTCATCAACAGGAGGCTTACCCCAGCCACCAGGGTGGAAGCCCCAGGCACCACCGGGAGGTGGCGGCGCGTTCAGGCCGGGGATCTTTAGTGTAGGATATGAAGGGGGTGGGCCGAACCGTTGCTGGTTGATTAGCCATGGAGGCGGTGCGCCGGGAGGCATGCCCAGAGCTTCTTTAGTGGCGTCTGTCAGATCGCCAGGACGGAAGTGCTGGTAGTCCACTTCGGTCTCCTTGCCCTCGTAATAAACTTCGCCAAAGCGAGTCAAGTCAGGCTTGGTCTGGAAGCGGAAGAAAGCATCGTAGAGCTTTTGATAGTCGATATCAAGTCGGCCCATCTTGGGGGCGACACGCTCTCGCTGCTTCTGCTTTAATGTTTGCTCGGCCTGCTTCTCCAGGACGGCATCTCGCATCTCAGCGATGCCAGTTTCTGCGATGAACTGTGGAAGACGGAAAGCCGACTTCTCAATACCGCGCTTCGAAGAGAGGTACTCGCGTTTGAGGGACCAATGCGCCGGCACGGGGACGACGTTGCGCTGCGACTTGATCTGAACAAGCACTCGCGGGTCGGTAGATGAGACATCTTGCCACTCAACTACTTCTGGGACAGCGGCAAGAGCCTTGAGCTGGGCAACAGAAAGCTTATTAAGCGCCTTGCGCTTCTTCTTCGACAGCTTCGGCTGCTGGTCTTCGTCGGGAATATCGTCGTCGTCATTGTATAGTACCGTGCCCTTTGGCTCCTTGCTCTCGTTTTTGGTCGCATCATCGCCAGTATTAGAGTTGAATTTTGTGAAGATTTGTTTGTAAGCAGCGAAAGCAGGGTCATCGTCGTATGCGTCTAGAGAGTCCACTTCGATTTCGATGATAGGTTCTTTCTTGGCGACATCTTGCCCCTTCTCCTGCGTTTTCGCATCGACGTCCGGTCGCTCGGGCGTTTCTTCAGGCTTGTTTTCATTCTGTTGGATAGGTGAGCTAACGGGATCATGAGGGGGATGACGTGTGGCAATGCGACGAACCTCTGCCTTGGTCTTTTTCTGCTCCTTCTTCTTGGCCCTCCTCATCTGGTTCTTGGTCATTTTTGGGGCCGCCATGGCGATGAAAAACTGCTCGCAACAAGCGAGTTGCTATAGGGTCTGTTGGAAAAGGCTGCCGGATTGTTGACCTGCGTGGAGAGCTGGAAGAGAGCGTAAAGGGCGCCGAGCGCAAACACGTATTGCTTCGGGTCTCTTCCCATGCCGTGGGCAAAGATATGCGCGGCCGCCAGAGGGATCGAGCCGATCGGTGCGAAACACTTGATGGTATTAGTTTCGCATTCGTGTGGTAATTGGCTGACGTAGTTGTCGAAAGGTTGCTTGGATAAATGGATTTTGATCGCAGATTGGCGCCAGTAATAAAATCTTTGGGCGTAGTTGCGCAGACGCGACTGTGTCGGAGGAAATCCGGCTAATTTAGTGCTAGGAACCTGCCTGCCTACGCTGGTGTACTGGGAGCTCAGTAAGTCGCTGTAAGAAAGCAGCCTAAATGATTAAAGGTATTTAAAATTCCATTTAACCGGTATTTACGTGCTATCTGACAGCATTATCCGCTTTTCGCTTTTATTCTTCGTTTTCTTTCATGACAGCCTGCAAACTCACAGAGGCTTTGTAGATGTACCTACCGAGGCAGTGAGGAGGCAGTGAGGTACAGCGGCTGCGACTTGCACTGGAGCACCAAGAACAGCACTCCCCCCTTAGCCTCTCACGCTGGCTGCCCGTTTGTTCGCCGAAGGTAGCCCGACCATGCGACTGCCCGTATTGGTGTGCCTGCTGGGCACAGCACCAAGACAACCCCAAAACGCCAGCCAGCCAA
>JANAKD010001018.1:0-10652 GCA_027627215.1 Lecanicillium saksenae | reverse complement strand
ATGTTGGTGACGGTGGAGATGCGCTCAGTGAGGGGCCCCTCGTCGCGGGTGCCGAGAGTCTGCCAGGTGGCGTTGTAGAAGACGACGTGCGCCGGGGCGATGAGCTCCTGCAGCGTCCAGCCGCGGGTGAACCAGGCGCTCGCGTCAAAGCCGTCNTCCGCGGACGAGGATTGCACGTCGGAGAGGAAGGCGTAGCAGATGGCCGACTCGCGGTACCAGGCGTACATGGAGTTGATGGCCTCGTTGAGCTCCGCGGAGGAGGTCTTGTCGATGCAGCAGGTGTCTACCCNAGGCGTAGGCGAGGCCATCCTTGGCAGCCTGCTCGCAGCAGAGCTTGATCTTTGCGTAGCCGGCTTTGGAGGTTGCCTGGCCGGATTGCAAGTCCTGGAAGGAGACTTCGCCGTCGAGCCAGCGGTGCGAGAGGATGGCATACTCGGGGATGGCGCTGCCGTAAAACTCCTCGAGCGTGATGGTGGATGTATTCAAGAGTCTCATCTTGGCGGATTTGAGAGATGCAGGATCTCAATGTTGCTCTCCAGACGTGAGATATAAATATCGCAACGGTATGCGAATAAGACGGACAATGGTTCGCCGACGGATATAACAGAATTTTTAAGCATATTTGCCTTGACGTCCTCCCGCTGTGCTGACTTGCCTATTTTGTGACCCATGGCTTCAGCCGTGACGTGGGAATGGCGGGAAATCCATTTTTATATGGAAATTCGTTCAGCTGCGACGGCAGATTCTCAGCCGCACAGGGCCATAAAATTATAGCTCAATGGCGAATGTACTGGCAAGAGACGAAACTAGAGTCTGGGCGAAGTAGCGCAGGAGCTGTGTCTCCTATGCAGGCCATGTTGAAACGGCGTTGTTCACAAGTGAGCTCTGTTGTTACCTGTTGGAAAACTACACAATGCTATGGCTTACGGAAGTGATGAGCAACCTTGAGGGCACTGGCCGCGGCCCGCTTCACGCTTGTCGATCTTAGTACGCCAGGCCTATGGGGGGCTTTGTATGAGTACAGCAGGATCAGACAGAGAGGCCTTGTCATTTATTTTTGGATTATTTCCAACTACTTCACTGATCATGCCTCTTCCCCCCTTGCTTTGCTCGACGTGGGCTGTTGGATGGAATGAACTTGCTTTGACCTGAGCCGAGCCGCGAGCTATTGAGAACAAGCTTACATTACGCAGGCCGGGATGAATGCTTGATTTTGTTGGTAATTTTAAGCATGTCTCTAGTGTCCTCGCAGGCGACCGTTGAGTTGTCGCTGGACTCTTTCTCGGCCCTGTGGCCGGTTATGGAGCATCGTCTACTCGAGCCTTGGCCGGAAGCAAATAGTGTGCGCTACAGTAGGCCGTTGGAATGACGTCACAACTCGAATTTGTTTCGATGGGCTGGCTTGAAGCATCGTCTTCACGCATTCTATAACCTTTAACAACGTAAAATATTATTGCTTTTGCTGTCCGCCTAGTCGTTAGGAACTTGAGTGCGTGACCTGTTGCGGGTTTATCACTCGTTTTGGCACGCCATACTTGTTCTGCCACCACTCTAACATGAGTTGGTAGACTGGTGGCTGATTCTCCCAAATTACTCTGCAAGCCCTACAACATTGGGGAAAAAGAAAAGCTGCCTCAGAGGGGTCATAATATTCAGATTTCATCCACTGAACCACATCCGGGTCGCGCGCTAACTCAGGTCAAGTAATTCCGCCCGACTTGCTACCCATGATCAGGCTGTAGGTGGATCGTGTGCGCCCCGCGATGCTGTTGAAAAGCCACTACCACAGGACAGAAGACTTGGCTGGTTGACTAGTGTAGCAGAAACGAATAATGCCGGTTGATTTGACCCATTATCGCGTGCAATACAAAAGCACAAGACAGCCTGCTTCCCGCCCAACACCGTTCACCACTTCTCTCGCACACCTCTTCCTAACCACCGCCAAGATGAGCGACCTCGCCAACGTCACAAACTGCGTCGCAGCAACGCCCACGGCGCCAAGCCAACAAATCCCCCAACTGGTCCCTGTTGGCAGTTTTTGGGCCGCCATCACGGACCTCGCCGTCGCGCCGATGAAGGCCTGCTGCAGCCCGAACGCGGTGCACCAGCACGCCGAGTCGTGCAAGCTTTGGTGCGAAGTTCCTGATCGATACGGGAATCTCTCAGACCCGAAGAGTGACTGGAGTTCGGATTTGTTTGACTGCCTTAAGGAAAAGAGCAATGGATCGGTTACAATGCTGGAGAGTGGGCAGAACAAAGACACATCCTCTGCCTCTACGACGAAAATTGCAGTTTGGGGGCTTTGCGTAGGACTGCTCCTGCCAAGTATTCTTGGTTACTTCAATTAGGAAAAGATGGTCACTGTGCTTTTTACTGATTGAGTATGCCGTGGCCTTTGTTGAGATTAGATTTTGATAGGCAGCATGGGGTTTAATGGTAGTATGTCATGTGCTATTCTTCCTGGCTTTTCTTATTGTCATATATTTCTGCAATGCAATATACCCAACAATTACAAGAAGCCAACCAATATATAGAGGATGAAACGTTTAATCATTTTTCTTTTTTTCGGGGAAAATATTCATGTACTGATTCTCAACAATCCGACTACAAACGGAGATGTTCCTGAACGAGCCCCGGGAACGTGACATGAGAAGGATGAGGGGAGCTTTCGAGATCAGTTGCCCGTCTATCGTGGCGCGGGGCCTTTCGGTCTACAGTAGCGATCAAGAACTGCGCCCACACGGGAAAGCGAACAGAAGTCTCTCCGAGACGCTCGCGGTGAGCTCGCGTGCTCGTTGCCTGCTCTCGGCGGTGGCGTATGAACTGGCGCTGTCGACCACCCAATTCGTCCTACTGCATTAACTAGCGCGCAGAAGGATTTACGCCCGGATGATGTGCATCTGAGGCTGTGCTTTTCCAGCGATGGGACGCTATCCTTCGAAATTCAGGTGGACGTTAGATTATGGCCTGCTCGGAGAGGAGAAGGTCTCGGAGGCGTGCGGGTTGATAACTGTAGCAGCTCAATTGCCCTTGTCATGCCACAGAATACTCCAACACACAAATCGAAAGCATTGAGACCAATTAAAATTCACAATGAAACTGTAATCGTGTCAATTTGTCGTGAAATAACCTCACTACAGGTCCCCTTCTTCGGCACTTGAATCTTTGGCCGATTTTCTTCGAAACAGTCTCGAGACCTGATATCGAAGCACCCACCACTCGGACGGCGTCTTTCGCTCTTCATTCGGAGGAAATTCTTCAAATCGGTCGCGAACTTCTCTCCAATATGACTTTTTATCATTTTCCATGTTGTGCAGAAGGCGCTCTTTACGAGCATTGTAAAGTCTACCGAAAAAACCCGCCATATTTTCGAGGTTAAAGACGATGGCGTACGTGACTGCACCTACGAGTATCGCCGTCACAATAAATGGAGTCCTTGTGCCGCGCTCGTCTATGTTCGGGATGGCCCAAAGCGCCGCGCAAAACGCGAGCGGGAGGTAGAAGATGCTCACATAGGTGAGTAGTTGCACGTTCATGCCCAGCCGTGTGGAAGATCGACTTTCCATAAGCGCGCTGGCATTGAAGAGGCCATCGCGCAATGCCTTGGCCTTTTCTCGCTTTGCATCGAAATCTGTCTGTAACATCTCCAGACTCTGTCGAACATTTTCGGCCTCTGTGTCGAGCTCACGAAGTCTGAGCAGATCTTTGTCGAGATCGAACCTTGTCTCCACCTTTTTGGTCGAAACGCTGTCGTGCGTTGTACAGGAGGAGGCAAAGCTCTGCACATGGGACTCTGGCTGTGATAGAATCAAGTGTTCAATTCGAGCGCGCCGATACAACTGCCATTGCTTGATGTTGTCCTTGAGAAGTATGTCGAATTCATTCAGGCAGCCAATGATCCAAAAGTAGAGCCTCGATCGGCTGAAAATCGCATCGTCGAACAGCAGCTTACTGTATGCGATAGGGTCCATAAAATCTTCTGTTAAAAGACCTCCGATATGATCATTGAAGCGTTGCTATTGAGTTTCAACCTTCTTCAAAGCATAGACAATGCAGGATAGCTCGGCGGTTTGATGGCTCACCAGACCGACGTCGATGTGCCAATCCAATTTTTGCTTATTTCCTTCTATTTCCTCTCCGTGAAAAAATTGAGAAGGAGACAGTATCATCATTGTCCAATACTGACGGTCACTGACTGGTTCTTTCCCTTGCCAACCCTTCCTGTACGCAGTGATTACGGTGAAGGAACTCTGGCGGAATGACAATTCGGCTGCAGCTAGCTCGCGAAGATATCGCCTGTTTCCACCTCTCTCATCCGTTGACTTTTGAAAAAGAGTGCCTATTTTCAGATCCTTTCCAAGCTCGTCTGAGCGATTGAGAGACCGCAGGTTTCCCTGTTGGAGCCATTCAAAGAAAGTCATGTGAAATGCATTGTGGGGATTCACGTACGGATTCGTGATCTCGCTGCCTGGTCTGCGTTCCCCCGAAAGGTGGATGGTTATCGCCATTCTAATAGGGTCATCCGCGTTGCTAAAAACGGAAAATGGGAAGCAGAACCCTTCCTTCTCTTCCTTCGAGGTAAGGGAAAGACCTTGGCATAGGATTATCCGCTGCCAACGAGCAATGTCGCTGGGACCATGACGGGACTGACAGAATAATTCTTGTTTTTCAGGCAACCAGCTATAGTTTTCTGAAGTTGCGAAAAATTCCGCCGTCTCCGGAATGTCGCTTTCCACGTGGACAAACGAGTCTAGATTCCCCGCAAGACCATACACTAGATTGGCTTCGGTGACAGGGTTGATGTCGCGGATTCTTAGGAAACCAAACTCTTTGAAGTCCGAACCAAAACCAGACTCTTGTTTCTTCATTCGAACTTCAACATATTTTCTCGTGGCTTTTTCGACCGCCTCCTCTGGTCTTTTCTCCGCCGCTTCTACATTGTCCACCAGCCGCCGATACCCCAAAGTCCGCAACCATCTTTTGGTATTGTAGTGGACGATGAATTTCCGTTTGTGATGGTGCCTTGCTTCCTGAACCAGCCAATGTAGGTCATACCCAAGCGCGATTCTGCCGTCTTGAGGGATTGCTCGGCCGAGCGGTGAGCATATCGCGCGATCTTCGGATTTGAATTCATAAGGTCCCGCATTATCCGGGGCCTTGTACGTGAAGATAAAATCGTCGTTGCTGGCCGTCGAACTGTCAAGATTGGAAATGGCATGGTAGCGATACTTCTCCCGGGCTTTGGCACGTTTCTGGTTACGTAAAATCGTTAGAGGCGACCGTGTTCCGGCAAGAAACGGAATCATAAACTGAACATACAAAAAACTCCTCTTCGACATCCAGTGTTCCCTACGGGCACGTACTTTTTGATGCCGCCTCGTTCATTGTGACGAAGGTAATCCAGAATATCAAACTGCCGTTTGCTCTTTCTTTTTCGCTGTGAGCGGTTTGAAGTAACTTTGTATGTGTGCTTAAAAGAATTGAGGGGAGTGTGCCTCACGTCTTCATATTGGCGGTTAGAGGCGACAATCTATTGGCGGTATCTGCAGGATGGCTGGACAGGGTACAGCGGCTGACCAGCCCGCAGCAGCAAACATAATTATGGCGGATGCAGGCTTCCGAGACATTGACCAGGCTCAACAAGATCAGCATAGTAATGGAAACAAGAGGAATAGAAATTAATGTAAATTCAAATTTTCACCACCGGAGCCCGTTTTGGCCGAGGTGGAGAGTTTTTGGGCCGTGAAGCTGTTCACGCCTTTTCAGGATGTGAAATGTCTATATCTGCTGTCAGAACATTGCCAGTCGGCGATTCTAGTCAAATACGAGGTCATCGTTGAGTATATTCCTCGCTTTTACAGGACCGAGTGCATGCTGGCCATAGAGGCAGTGCATACACTCGGCTTCATTCATCGGTAAGTCACTCTTCTTTTTGCCTAATTGACCGTGCTAATGTCTAGAGATATTAAGCCAGACAATATCCTACTCGATTAAGGCGGGCACACTAAATCAACCGACTTTAGCCTGTCTACGTATTCTAGTCCCATGCATGATAACAATAATTATAGCAGCTCTTACAGGCAAAATTTAGCAGACCAGCGGACGGTAGCTTGGTCACCATCGATCAAATCAACCTACCCAGCAAGCAGCGGTGGATCAACGGTGGCAGAGATCGAGAAGACTCGCGGCCTACTCTGCGGTCGGGACGGCCAACTACATTTCGTCAGAGATTTTCGCCGGCCAAGGGTACTCCTTTGGCTACTACTGATTGTCTCTTAACACAATCATGTATGTGTGTTTCGTCTGATAGCCGCCGTTCTATGCGGAGAACCGCCACGACACGTGCTGGAAAACGGTGGGCTGGAGACAGACGTTGTATTTCAATGAGGACATTCCGCTTCGCGCGGAGTCTGAAGGCNCGCAGTCTCAGGTGCGTACTCGAATCTTTTATACGACTGATTCGTTGCTGGCTAGAAAACTTGCCTTGCGACCGCAACAGCCAAGTTTGACACGAAAGCGCGTCAGAGTTGGCAGCACACCAGTTCTTGGCGCATTCCGTTTTACGGTGTACGTCGTATCAGAGCGCCATTCGAGCCGAGCCTAACGTCGAAGACTGACAGCGCGTACTTTCCGACCAATGAGATTGATCAAATCGAGACCACCATTCGGTTCAAGGTGCCTCAACTGCAGTCCATGGAGATTAGTCTGCCGTTTATCCGATACATCCGTAAGAGATTTTATCAGAATTTTGTTGAGAGGATTACGAGTCGATTTCTATTGTGTTTTGTTCAGAGAAACACGGCGCCGTGGAAGTGCAGGAAGAAGCACTTTCATGTAATTGGGGCTTGCTGGCTTCCAGCCAATCTGTTGCACTACTAATGTCGAATTTTATCGTATATTTAAACGCTATTGTATTCGTCATAAAACAGGGCATATTCCAACAGAGCCTGGCATATCTATATGCCATTGAGTGCTGTAACGGGGCCTCTTGGTCAGCTTCATTGGATCTGTAGGTCGCTCATCATGGCCGCGCGCAGCACAGCGGATAACGACCAAACCAGCCCGCGAGCGGACTCGAAAGATACTGCTTATGTCCGCGGTCGTAAAATCCATGGGCTCAACGTCGTTTTGCTCTTGTTTTTTTTTTGGACGGGGGAGAAAAAGTAACTTTGGTACCTCTCTGGGTAGTTGAGCCGTGGTTTTCGGTGCTAAAGGGCTAGTGGTGCGCCGCTAAACAAAGTGCGACATGCGCTAACGTCGGCGTGGTTGCTGAAAACAGCAGGATTTACGGGCGCACCTAGTTGATGGTGTCTTAGTTGGGCGGGCGTAGGGTATATGGAGACGGCTGGCCTGCGGAAAATACAAAGTGACCGAAATGCCTTGAAGATGTGGAAGATATGGTTAAGAAGATGGCAGATGGAGAATACTATAAGAAACGAGAAAAGCTGATGGACTAGAGATGGAGAGCAGTGGTCACAACAGCGAACCCACGAGTTGGATGACGAGGACAGAGGTTCGGTTGGCAGAGCTTAGTGGATGCCCGCAAGCTACAGGAGCTAAATTGGAGACCTGGGTCAAAGAGCCGAGCTGGAGAGCTTGCACAAGCCAATGGGAGGGCGATTGTCCGATGCAGACTGACTGGGACAACCTAACCGAGTACTTGGAAGTTTTAGAGTGTATGAGTGGATGGGCCTTGAGCTACAGATGGCCAGTAGGCAAGCTTGGAATTGGACGTGCACAGCAAGACAGGAATCGAACGAAGGAGGATCCAAGAGGGAGGGTTAGGTTGGCTGGAGGAAGAAATGATGGTCATGGCTTTATTGGACCATAAAATTGAGTGTGCAGCCGCGTCAGTTGCATGAGATGGGGGTTTGTGGCGACCCGGAGGAGCAAGCAAGCATCAAGCAACAGGTGGCGGCCGAAAGTTGCGAGGTTGGAAAAGATGGGGTGTCTGAGCGGGTTGACTGAGGCTGAGCAGACAAAGGGCATGATGAAAGGAGAGGACGGCGAGAGGCGGCTATTACTACGTAATAGTGAAAGTGTGGCTGTAACAGGTCAATGCCGCTGCGGTATGGTTTTCGTCTGTGATTAGATGGACGGCAGAGCTTGAAGAAATAACATAGAAGTATGTAGAAATAAGTGATTACTGAAAGTGTCGTATGGTTTGGCTTGCCCCTGAAGAGGCGTTGGTAGGTCAGTGTGTGAGCGAGCTGCTGCTGCGCCATGGCTCTGGCGAAGGTGGTGCGAACGCCACGCCCTTGCTTATTTAGATTGAATTTATTTTATGTCATTTGAACAGAATAGTTGCAACGGCTCTCAACAAGCATCCCGAGGTAATGGACCTAAGATTCTGGGGGAGGGAATTGCAGCTGGAGCCCAAGCTCAGCTAACTCCCACAGCCACTCACATTCATCACATCCACCGTGCAGGTCTAGATTCGGGACGGCGGCGGGACTCCACTGTAGCAAAAAAGTATGCCTGGCAACGTGAACCTGAGAGAGTGGACAAGCTCGTGGCGTAGGCCAGGTACGGGGATTCATCTAACCAGGTACGGGCTTGAATGCATTGTTTGGAGTCCTGGCAACGGATTCAGTTATCTTCTTGGACCACGTCTTTCTTTTCTTTTCGTCGATTGAGGATTCAGGAAGAGCGACCTGCCGGATTCAAAGAGAGAAAAAGCCCTGGTCGGAAAACAAGCTTCTAAGCTAGCAAGCTCCAAGTGGGACTCGTATCGTGCCAGGTGTGTGGAGAGCGCCGACGTCGCGCCTCTCTCTAACTCTGAGAATCCGAAACCATCAAATAAATCTCTCACTGCTCGACAAGAAAAAAGACGGTCTCTCCACTGTACCAGGGGTAGGTGAAAACGTAAGATGGGCTGTAACTAGCTAGCCTTGACTGTGAGCGCAATTGACCTATCATGCAGACCGTATTCGGCGCAGCAAGTTATTGTAGCAGGAACAGCGTGAACGTTTCGNTNTTTTTTTTGTTGTTGTTGTAAAGGACACGCCCAATTAGTTGCAAGGGACACGCCCCCATGACAATTCACAGCTGATTTTTGTGCACCAGAGCTCTCTCGACTGCGGGCCCCCGACTGTCGGATCGTCGCGTCCATCGCCACGCTACGCACGCAGGGGCGCCCTCGCAGCTGAACTACGTGGCTGCAAATCAAGACCAATTGTTGATCAAAAAAGAAAAGAAGAAAACACAAACGCTCATCGTTTCTCGATTGAGAGGAGAGTCTGCTCGAAACAACAAGCCTCAGTCGACTGCTACCCGTACGCTAACTTGCCTGGCAACCTGGTTGCCTGCAGTACCTAGGTAAAAGAATGGGCTTTCCAGCAAGGTTTGAGGTTACGTACCTCTCCGAATCCAGGCACCTCACCGGCGCGGAAGAAAAAACAGAAAAAAAGGAAAAGAAAAGGAAGAGTGCTGGCCGGCTTACGAGTGACGGTCACTAGCAAGAGCCTCCTGTTAGCTGTGCCTTTATTCCCCGTGCCAGCACAGGCCAGAACCATTGAGTAAATACTAATAAAGCCACAAGCTCTTGCTTTTTGTCCCTGGCCGTGGCGTCGTGGTGGTATCCGTGCCGTGTCTGTCCCCCAACCACGACTGTGTCTCTTGGACAACACATGCATCACCGACCAGCACTACCAACCACAGGAAATTTCCTTGCTTTTGAAAACCCATGGTTACAAATCTGCGTCTTCTTCGGCATAAACTTGCATAGCTAGAAATGATAACTACACACCATTAACAACCGCACCACACCTCCTCCACACAAACTCCACCAAAAAAGGCACTTGCGGCATTGACTGTCCACCCACCCATGCGGCCATGCCCCCAATATCCACACGCACCACCACCGTCTGGCGCCTGCAACCAAGACGAAGCTCCACGTTTCTCCAGTCCCTGTTGTCCATCTTTCTGCATCTTGTGTTCCAATTGCTGGCTGGTTTTGTCTCTCCAGCTGTTACTTTCCCGGCTCCATAGTGCATCAACGCAAAAATCCCCTCCGCCACAGGCTAACTCACCGTCTCCGTTGCGGCTCCCCCTCCATCAAGACCTTAAAAGGCCCTGCCTTCCTCCTCTCTCCCCTCCCCCGCCTTCTTCTTCTCCTCCTCCTCACACTTGTCCATACAAAATATCAGATCTTCTGTACTTTCAATCGATCTACCACTTTCGTTACACTTAACACCTTCCTCACAAACAACAACAATCGTCAAAATGAAGGCTGCTGTCGTTCTCGCTGTCGCTGGCCTCGCCGCTGCCCAGCTTCCCGACCTCTCCGACGTCCCCCAGTGCGCTGTACGTCCTCACTACCACCAATCCTGCACACGAGACATCCGACGACGCATAGATACACATGTATAAGAGCTCTCGCTAACACAATCCAGATCACCTGCCTCCTCCCCGCCATCACCAAGACCGGCTGCGGCCTCACCGACTTCAAGTGCATCTGCGGACAATACAGCACGCTTGAGAGCGAGTCTAAGCCCTGCCTGGAGAAAGGTTGCAGCCCCGAAGACCTGCAGAAGTCTCTCGCGGCCGCTAGCCAGCTCTGCCCCGGCGCCTCTGGCGGTTCCAGCGCTGGCTCCTCCTCCGCCACTGGCTCTTCTTCTGCCCCTGCTTCCTCTTCGGCCCCTGCTTCTTCC
>JANAKD010001017.1:0-10660 GCA_027627215.1 Lecanicillium saksenae | reverse complement strand
AGCATGGACACGGAGACGGCGGCCGTGTTCCGCCAGGCCGGCGTCAAGCTGAGGCAGTTTACACCGGTGAGTTTCCCTTCTTCCCCTCCCTGCATTCGCGGTCCTGCCAACGATGTTGCGGCGGCGCCTTGTGCTTGGATCGTTTTTTTGGCTAACCACTACCCTGTGCGTTTCTACGGCAGCCCCCGAATGGTTTGATTCACCTGGAAAAGATGGACCTGTATTAGTTGGGTCGTGAGAAGTAAGGAGTCCTTGTAGTATACCGGCGTGTGAAACATTGGAGGGCGTTGTAGAGATATGATAGCATATGAGCGTTTCTGTTAAGTTGTGGTTGTGAGCATATGGGCCACGTGCGAATGTCCATGTCACGATTTGTCATGGTCTGTGTTTTTAACTGTGTACATTTTGCTGCATGTGCCTTGCGATGATCATCGCTAGTAACCATTCCTCCCTCGCGTGTAAGTCAAAGCGTAGATGTATCATACTGATACATCTACAAGAACGCATAGAACACGGCGCCGCGTTGCAATGGGCAACGGAGTAGGTACAAATTAATGAATACTGTAATAATCAAATGGAAAAGCATGTTTCTTCATGCGCATAATAAACATCACACACAATACGATGGTATATCGAAAAAAAATACATTCACATATAGGGTAGGCAGAATTTAGCCTCACGACATCTGCATCTCATCTGCTGCGGGCTCGCCTGTTAGGGCATGCACATCCACTGACATCCACCAAGGACCCGGCATCACGATGCACGACGCGTTGCCCTTGTTATCATTGACCAGGGTTTTTATTTTCCTAGTCAGGCTTCCCCGCCATGAGAAAAAAAAACGCGAGATATTATTCCAGCCACCCATCTCGTCTGGTCGTTCATGCACCGTCCATGAAGCGGTCAATGAGCGACCAGCACCCCATGCCCTTGCGCCTGTCTGGCTCCCTTGCAGACCTGCCCTACATAGAAAGGCCAAAGAGGGTTATGGCTGCGCCTCGTGCCACCACAAATTTTTTGTTTTTACCAACCTCGTAGTTTTAGAAAATGAATGGCGCATGCGGTGAGCGAACCAGAGGTCCTGCAGAAAACCCCAGGTTCTTTGCTTTACCGCCCTGTGTTCTGCAGGGTGTTACCAGCGCTACCCACAATGGGACAGCATTTGCGCGGAATTCTACGCAGGGCGGTCAGAAACACAGACACGCATATCGGTCTACTCCACGAAGAGACACAAGAAAGAAAAGGCTCCGCCAGGTGACACTTCGTTACGTGCATAAAACAGCAAAGAAGAGGGGTCAATGGGTCGCGAGGAGGAGAAAGCGTTGGCCATCGTGGGCTTGTTAGTCGGGCGATGAATCAAGACGATGGCCACAGCAGAGCATCGCAAAAGGGCAGCTCGTTTGGGGTTGAGGACCTTGCTCGCAAATTAACAACCGCCACCAGTTTGCATGAACATTGAACCGTAATTAATATTCGGGGGGACTAGCGGTTTAGATGACAACGTTCCCCTGGTGTGTGGCAGCGCCAATGGTTCGGCGATGGCGAGCTACGGCCCGCGACGGCACCCATCACACCAAAATAGAAAGAATGAGCTGAGAGCGCCAGGGGACTCGGGAGGCGTGGCGGGAGAGCTACTGACACGGTCCTGCTACAAGACCAGGCGCTGCTCTCAGGAGCACGACTCCAGCCCAAGATGGAAACAACACGTTGGGCGGAACCACCGGGTTGGACTCCGTCTGCTGCGGGTCAAGCCTGGCATGGCCTGCTAGACCGTAGCTAGCGCGAGCCGGGCGGGCAAGACGTCGACCGGGGTCGTGACCGAAATATCGAATAAAGGGGTTAAAGAAGTGCGATGGCAGAGGGGAATTTGGGCAGAGCAGATTCGCCCACCAGACGGGCTGAATGCTCGATGGGCTTTCTCCTGAACATGCAATTAATCATGCCAATACAAACCACGCCCCGTAGTGTGGAGAGGCCTGGGGAATAGGGGCAAAATTGACAATATCATCACAACAGTCTGGCCTTTGTTTGTTTTTGTCCCGATCTGGACAGTGGCGAACAGCTCGCGTCTTTGCACAACCTCAACCGCAACCCAACCGCGGGGGCGCGCCCGTCAGACAGGAGCACAAGAGGCACAGATGGGGACGAGGACGAGGATGCATCAATGTATGCCTGATCTGGCAAACGTTGGGCATCGGCAGCCGCACAACACGTGAGCAGTGGTGTACATAAGAAGAGGGCGGCATGACTGCTTGGGCACTCCATCACGTCAACGACCCACCGGCGTAAAGTGTGTACGTGGACATGCTTTGAGATGTGATCAATGATGTATGCCATGATGTGGGCGAACCTTGTAACACCAGGAAAGACCCTTGGGGACTTGGAGACGGTTGACTGGCAGCACGCGAGAGTAGTGCGGCCAAGACCAAGGCAACATGTCTCTAGTGGTGGCGAAAAGTAAAGCGTACGGCCGATGATCCCAACCAGACATGCCCAGATTTGCCAATGTTGTTTTCGTCGGTTGGCAAGAGAGGACGAGAAAAACAAGCGCAGAAACTGTTTCAAGCAGCAGAGAAACAAGGATGGATAGAGAGACGGCTGGGCAGTGGCGACATGTCAGGGTCCTAATGCTTGAGGCCTGAAATTGGGCCTGCTTACAGGGTCCTGCGGCACACGTTGGCACTTGTTGGGCATTATGATGACGGATTACTTTACAGCGTGGCATATATTACAGGAGCACTGAGGCAATGAGGGGAGTTGATTGGCACACCACTACCTGCTTTGCCTGCTTTTGCTGCAGCCAGATGCGCCCAAGATTTGCGCCGTGCCGAGTGCTATGTGGTCCCTGGAGGAGTCGTACCTGGCGTCAAGCTGGGGACGAGTTGAGAACAAGACCTGACGCACAATGTGGCCACGGTGGTGGAACCGTGGCAGCAGAGACATTGTCGCAGAGTTTCTTTGGTTCGCAGAGCCGGCGGCCCGGTTTCTAAAGGTCTTGGAGGGTCGGCTGAGGATTGGACAGGCCCAGTCGGTGGTAGGACGGCTACAAACGAGGAGGCGGCAGGATGTCGAGGAGCACAGGAGGAGGCGGGGGGGGGGGAGAAAACAATAACAATAAACAACAAGCGAGGAGATGGAGAGTCAGTTCAGTCTCAACAACTGCAATCTGCGAGACCCTGTCGAACAGCACCGGGAAAAGGAGGCCCTCGTAATAATAACAATAAGAGAATGATGAAATTGTAATAGCATGGCAAACATGAGAAATGAAGGGCACCGGCCACCGGCCACCGGCCACATATTGGCAGTGGAAATTAGCATAGATTTCGTCCAATTTGGCAGATCCCTGATGACAAGAACAAGATGGAGGCGAAGAGCCTTTTGTTGGTGAATCCTGCAACGGCGCGGCGCGAGGCGAGCGAGCGAGGGACGGAGAAGAAGAGAGAGACTAGGAGCGGCAGGCAGGCAGGGAAAAGCTGGGGAGGGGGGACTTGAGCGCAAGGGGAAGGTGGCTGTTGGGAAAAGGTACCTCCCTCTCCACCTCCCTCTAGGTTAGTACGAAGTACTCCTCCCGAGCGATGCGCTTCCAGTACTAAGGCAAGTAGAGACTGGGGGCGACAAGACCACTCATAGCGGAAAATGCCCTACAACACAGACGGAAATACCCTAGACTCGCTGACGTTGGTGGCTCCAGGCACTGTACTCTAGGTTGGATGGCGCAGAAGCTGACAGATGCGGGAGCGAGGCTACTTTGGGGCCATCAATATAATCAAGAGGCATTGCTAAAATTATAAAAGAAATCTGATAATTCAAGTGGAAAGCAATTACACAATAAGAATTTTAGTATACATTTTTCAACCCTGTCTATACCGTCTTGCATCGACCTCTCGCCCATCTCACATCCAAGCTGGAATCTGTGGCTTCGCGGCGCCCCCCCTTTCCTACAGCGGTTCGCATGTGGCTAGTGCATGAAAAATCCTCGCTAGCACTGCTACACTTCCACCAGCCCGCACTGCCACAGTGCCAGATTCACTCCCCAACTCCCGGCCTTCTTACGTAGTATTAGTCTGCACTAGCCTCAACTCACCGAAAAAGCACGTCAACCCCGTCACGTGCACCGATCGATTCCAGCATGTCCTCTCCGTCCGTGTCTTTGTCTCGTCTGCTTTTGGGGCTTGGCCAATTCTGACCAACCAGAGCTCGCCATCGTCTCTCTTCTTCCCAGCACGCCGGTTTCGCTGTGGATCCCCCTTCCTCACTACAAGTGCCCTGGCGCTGCCATTGTTACCCAAGTTACTGGTACTGTCTAGGTAAGAGTAAGCGGAAAGGCGGCCCGCTACCTACTCTATCTAATAATAAATTGATCCCAACAAGACTGAACCCATGACAAGCCAGATCCGCCAAGATGGCCGCCGATTTGTGTAGGATCGTCGTCGACACAAACGCTTCACAAAGGCCCCTTTTCCCTCTCGTTTTGCTCTGAAATCTCTTTCCCTTTTCTTCTTCCTGGCGGCCACATCATATATACAAAAGACATCCTTGCATCCCATCACCGCTGGCACGCATGCACCCACCCCACGATCGTCCGCCTGCGCACGCCCGTACCCTCTCTGCCTCTGTGCCACCATCCTCAGCCCGCTCAAAATACCAGAATACGGGGTATTGGTGCGACGCGGAGGCCTGCCTGGCCCTCAAAGTTTAATTCCAGCGCAACTTGACAATACGAACACAAGCCTTGGCCTTTGACGTGACTGCGCTCTCACGAGCCGACATTGCGGCAGTAGCCCAGAGGTAACACTCTCCGCTACCACCCTACAAGCCACCACAACCCGCACCTCTCTACTTTTGAGGAATGGAGAAGATGGGATAAAATTCTTCATCTCCCCGAGCTATTATACCCATACAATCCTCGGCTTCCCGCTTTAGGTCTCACGCACCCACCATGCAAGCCATATCTCAGCCCGGCTTCAGCACCTTCGACCACGTGTAAGTCGTTGATCCGACGGGCGCGCCAGCTGAGCCAATGTCGACATCGTTCTGGTGGCGACGAGATTGCCGCCGTAAGCTATACAATCTTCACCCATTCTATTTTTCTCAAATGCGCTCATGTGCGCTTTCCTTGGCGTGATGCGTCCTGCCGCTCGGCGCCGTGTGCTACCGTGGCGGCGACGCCTGCATTGCGGCTGCCGTATGCCCGGTGAGGCCGCGTCCGCGGAGCTCCCCTCTCCCCGGTCCGCGCATGCATTCCATTTATTCTAGATGCACAAGAGATGAAATCAATATTTCTTTGCAGTTTCCATGTGGCGCTTTCCTCCAGGCCAGTTTCAGCTCTGCGAGGGTAGCTGCATCGCAAGGGCTGACGATGCAGCTGCCCATGCGGGGGCGAGAGCGCAGGCGTGCGCCAACAGACTTGCAGTGGCTGGCTGGCTGGTAGCACCCGAAACCACGGGGCTACCAACAGCTGAGGAGACGGTGAGTAAGGCTGCAGCTATCCTTACTCTGTCAGCGATTTCCAGAGTCCGGTGAGACATTCACCATCACAGACACGTAGAGTACGCCTTTGTTGGGGGCGCACGGCAGGGCCTCACGTCCTGGCATGCGCAGGGGAGATAAGAGGTCACGCAAGCAGCAACCAAAACTCATTGGCTATTATTACGACACCTATAGCGCATCTTTTTGCCCATATCGCCCACGTAATTGGCTGTATATCACATGTACGTTTGAATTTTACTGTCGGTGTTGAATCCGTCGCACGTCCTGGCCGAAAAGGTACGCCAGAGTTGACTGCTGCAGAAACCGGCGTCGGTGCCTTGGGGCGGGTGAGTATAGAAACTCTCAGTGATAAGCGAGGCGGGGAGATGAGCTGAAATCCAAGCGCTCTTGTGTTATGCATCAGGAAACAGCTGCGTAATCTGTCAGTGCGGATGCTGCAGGATGAGGGATTCTGTTTCATCGTTTTGGTTTGTGTGCCAAAGGGAAATTGTACTCAATCTATACACAGTCTCCAATTTAAGCACGGTGAACAATGGTTAGGCAATTGAGCACTCTGCTCTTTCAGCAAGTAATCGTTCAACTACTGAACGACGCAAGACAAGACCACTTGGCACAATCCACCTGGTATAATCCACCTGGCACCAAATCCACCGACAGCCACCCGTCCCGACACGGTCCACCTGGCCCGCTTAACGGCTGAGAATCCAGATGAGACTGGTTGTCAATACGAGCTTGGCCTTTTGTTTTCACAGCTTGCTCAATGATATCTAGGTACTCTATCTGATACGGGCGGGCGCCGGTAAAAGGCCCGTCTTGCGAGTCGTTTGAGTTTGCTACATTGACGCTAGTCAGATGCCAGAAGAAGAAAAATACGCCTTCATGCTGGGCAAGCCAGTTATTGATTGGGCTTGTTCATGCGGACAAAAAGAGGAACTCCTCCGAGGAGAGTTTTTAATTAATTACTGCCTCTGCCACATCATGACATGACCCGATTCGAATCCGTCAGTGCGAGACCGGTCCTGTCTAGGAGGGCAGGCTGCCTCAATTCAGCTGCGGTGGCTTGGGCTGGGCGTCTTATGTCTTGGGGGCTGACAAAAGTGGCAGGAGAAAGAGATCAAGAAAACGGTCAACGGCATCCACGGCCGCTCTTCCGCGGGCGGCGCGGCGAAAAGAAAAAGAGGCTGATGACAAGATGTCAAGCTGAGCAGTCCAATCCGCCATCAACCCCCCTCAGCCCACCCGGTGGCTAAAGTGGCAGGGTCTAGGCGGACGTTGGCAACGTGCGCCCCAAATCTCAATCTACGAGGTACCTTTTTCAAGTTGGCGTTGAGTAGGAGTCGTCTAGTGGTGTACCTGAGAAATTGGGCGGCACGTTTGAACATGAGTTGCGTGTGTGTGTGTGTGCATGGACCTGGGACGGCACAACAATGCAGGCGTTAAAAGCAGAGGGCGGCAGATGATGAAACAAATGACGGCAGAGGTTTTATGTTAATGTCGAGAAATGCAAGAAATTGAGCAACGTGCGTCTTTCGGTGACTTAAGCAAGGATTTCCCCATGTTATTATTCCCGTGCCCATGATGTTTTATTTGGTTGGTTTGCGTGATGGTGGTGCGGGAGAGCTGCATGCACAGCAAGGCGAGGGCAAGGTGGGCGTCGTGGGATCAGTCGTTGGCTGAGAACTTGGGGCGCTGGCAGGACAGTCGCAGGCAGGCACAAGGTGCTGAGAAAGCACCCGACGCAAGATGCGTGCATGTATGCATGTCGTGCTCAGCCGTTCCAGGTTGCGGAATAGATGGCAAAGATGGATCACCAGTCGTAGACGGCACAGCCCAGGTGCATGAAGAGGCGCGGTTGGGCAGCCGGCCCGGGCAAGGTTGTATCCCTGCGGCAGCAAGGATAAAGAAGAAACAAGGCTAAAACAGGAGCACTAAAAAATGAAATTCTGTATTTACCTTTAACCATTTTCTGCTGTGAAAAATAACGCCGGCGCCAGTTGCTGCAAGAGAGAGTCAGCAACCCCCAGCCCAGGTACTACGCAGCGGGGGTGGCGAGAGAGGCGCAACGCAGGACTAAGCCGCACGTTCCCCGGCCNGGCTGGCTGGACTGGGCTGGACCTGGTCTGGCCAGGGCCCTTTTGGATTCAAGGTAGGATTCATGTATGAAGCGCTGGCCCGCCCAAAAAAAAMCGAGAACAAGGTAGCATCAGGCTGGCGATGGGGGGAGGGGTGTCAAGGGTGGACGTTCTAGGTTCTTTTCCATCTTTGCTGTGCGAGGCGAAACGAAGCCCAGCTAGGCTGAAAAAGAGGGACAGCTCCAGCCGTATCTACATGTCGTATGCGTGGATGTGTTTTGACAGACGGCAACTCCCAGAAGGGAGATGTACGTTAAATCTATGTGCGTGTCTATGTATAGAAGCATGGCCATGTGGGCAGGGTTGCAATGCAGGACAAGTGTAGCAAGTTGTTTGGCAGATGGGCGTTGTGCGGTTTAGCATTGGTACGTTTTTGCACAAGTCGGACCCTTTTATTTGCTTTTTTTTCTCCTCTATTCCTTGTCTCTGCGAGCCGTGTCTGCGTGTCTACGTGCGTGCGTGTGTGTGTGTGTGTGTGTGTGTGTGTGTGTGTGTGTGTTATCTGCTCAACAAGAATCCAGCGATACGGAGGATGAACAAGGTGTAGTTGCTTTGCTGGCAGCGGCCCCTCTTGGGCGCCATCGTGTTTTTAGGTCCTGATACCAAGGGGGGCTGGACAGGGGATAGACCCTGGTCAAAGACTGGAACTCGAGAAAATAGAATCCCCTTTTGAACAAGAATCCCCTCTGGTCGTGTACTCGAGCCAGCTGGGCGGTCCGGGTATTACAGGCATTTGGAGTTAGTGGCAGGGTCCTTTGCCCAGAAGCACTAGAGGCATACCTAGAGGCAGGTGGTGCCCCTGTTGCTCGGTGCGTTGGCGTCCGACTTTTCTTTTTAGCGGGCTTTTTGCGTGCTGCAAGCCACAGTGGACTCTCCCAGCGGACGCGACAGTGGATGCTACAGTGGACGCTAGGCAAGCAGGGCTCGATTAGTGGAAGAGGGGCCGCTAAACCACCTGTAGCTCGCACTAGCAGGCACTAAACACCGCCAACACGGAGTTGATTACTGGTTCATCAGCTGTACCAGAACCTGCACTTGTACCTGTACCTGTACCTGTACATGTACCTGTAACCTGCAGGCACCAGAAGCCAAGCCTATTTTATTTTATTTACTTTATTTTATTTTTCATGCTCTGGGTTGCTTCTGAGTGGATTTGGACAATTGCCAGGACTCTTGCCCAGTATTTTGGCAAGGTAGTAGTAATAGTAAGAGCCAGCAATTCATGCACGCCCAAGCCATCTAGTCCCGCCAGCCTGGAGTCGTCTCGTATGCAGTCCCTCTGCTTGTCGGCCACCTACCTAGGTACCTACCTGCATACCTGCCACTCCCGATGCACCTTGTCGAAATTCTCCTACTACCTTTACCCTCCGTTTGCTCAACTCGACTTTACTCTACTTTTTTACATTCTGACATCTCCTCTTCTTTTACTTCCATTACCACTTCCAACTCATCTCGCAGTTCATCTCAGATCCTCACCTCCCCCTGCTAGCCTGCATCGCCCTCTCTCGCTACCACACCACAGCCTCGTCGCATCTCAATCTCCCACCTCTATTGCAACATCCATCCACTCATACAACCACCACGCGTTCACTCACTCACTAACTACCCATCTACTCGTACTATATCCCACTATCCTGGGCCTGCCAATACCACCACCACCAGACAAGCCGGTTTCCACGAGGCGCAAACAAACCCACGTCGTCCCGCGCTCCCGCCCTTCCCGCTCGGATTTTCCGGAGACTTGTTGCACTTGGGCTCGCCTTTTTCCGACTCACCATCTTTCTCTTTCTCTCTCCCTCTCTCGCTCGTCCACCTATCTGTGTGACCAAGGAAAAGAAAAAACCAGAACCCCCGGCACTCATTGTCCTACGCTGGGCTGTGTCCCATCACCTTGGCCCCAACACGAACGAAAGACGGCCTGTGCCCACACACACGCAAATCTCCCGCCCAGGCACTGCTGCTGCTGCCGGTCTCTTCTTTCTTTTTTTTTNAATTCCGCCTCTTGCTTGTGTCATCCATCCCAAAGGAGCACAATTGGCCAAGCCCAGCCGCAAGCCCAATCTTGCCTTTGCCTGGTGCCAAAATTCGCACTTCCCAGCTGGGCTGCTATCTGAAGCCACCCCACGCCACCACAAACGCACGCCTCACGCCTCGCACCACCACACACTGCGCAACCAAAGACCATACTCCTCGATCCGCCCATTAATATATCCTGCCTCCCGGCGCAGTGTCCCCTTGACCTCTCGTCTTTTCCGGTCCTTTCGACTCACATCTCTCCCTCGACTTGCTCTCTCGTCAATTATCAACTCTCAATCCTACTGTTCCCCGCATATCTCGCCTTCGCTCTCTCTCCTCTCCTCTGGAATTGGACTTTGCTTCGACACAGCCTGGTCTCACTCTAGCTCGCCAGCTCGCCCATAACCCACCTCGCTCGCTGCGCAACCCCGTCGGCTTCTAGGGATTCCTTCTTCTCAGACATGCAGCATTTTCCCCGTCTGTGATTCCTCGCCTGATTATATACCGGCGCCAACGCGATTTTGCTTTTTACTCTTACCGTTATTTATTTATTTTTCTCGCTTCCCCAAGACGCCGTCATCCTTCAGCCCACCTTGCGTCCCCCGGTCCCCTGGACTACTGCAGGCCAAGCCGGACGCATAAGACACCACCGCCCGCCGTCGCGCTTCCTGGCAAGACAAAAAATTTCGCCCTTTTTCAAGACGCTGTTCAGTTCTTGCTTCCTTCATCTACATTGAAAGCACGACACTGACCCAAGGCTTTCGTTGTCCTCATCACCGATTCACACGGTGGGCAGCGTCAGCAAGTCATCTGTGTGCAACTCAACAACTTGGCTGCACCACCCCAGTCGTCCTCGTATCGCCGCCTCCGCAACCACCACACACTTGACACTGSSATTTTTTTTTTTTGCAACATGTCGATATTCTCACATCTCCGAAAGAGCCGTCAGCAGGCCAAGGAACACAACGCCAAGCTTGCCGAACAAAAGAAAAAGGATGCCCAGACCACGCCCTACCGGCACG
>JANAKD010001016.1:0-10662 GCA_027627215.1 Lecanicillium saksenae | reverse complement strand
ACAGCCGGCTTCATCGCAAAAAAAGTTCAAGAGTATTGCTTGTGCTTTGAGAGGACTGTACGAGCACAGAGAGGACGGAGATGCATCAATACGTCTCAGTAAATTGATAGCATGGTTCTGCTCCCAACCGATATTCATGCTGACAACCAACACACTCGCCCTGGCCGCTCTTCCATCATCATCAATCTACAACCCGCCTGCTCCCAGCCAAGAGATGACCAGCTGAACAAGGGGCTCCGTAATGGTGCCAGGGAGATGGGAGACGGAAAGACGCAGCCGCCGCGGCCGCCCAGACTGTGTGTACTGTACTTGGAGCAGGCCCTGGGCGGTCCCTTGTCGGCCGCAATAGCTGCTTGCTCGCCATGTAGAAGTGACGACGGAACAAGGTTCCCAGCTAAGCTCCAACGAGATCAAATGAGAGCTATCAATAGACCCGAAACTGGTCATCAGGGAACAAAAGGTCAAAAAAAAAATCGACACATGGAATATGCACATGCGATCCGTGTCAATCCTTTATCCGGCCGGTCCTGCTTGTGCTGCTTGGCGGGCTGGCCAGAATACGAAAACCAGTGGCTATGTGACTGCTGTGGCTGCTACAGCCTGCGTATGGAGGCATGTAGTAATGGGCGGTTTTGGCCACGTCCCTGGGATCCATTCCTTGCCTATCGACACGCTCCTCCTGCTCCTCCTCCTCAGCCTGTTTATTTTTTTCCTGTTTTGCTGGTGTATGACTGGCTGGGCGCATGGCGGATTATGCGTGGCGAAACGCTGCCTCCAAATCTCGTATTCCGCCCACCACCACACCACGAAAATTCTCACTGCATCATGCCGCAGCGCCGCACTTCGTATGCACGGCAATCCTGATACCCATCTGTCCAGCCATCCAATCCATCCTCCATCCAAAGGAGGCTATGCAGATCTAACGACTCTATATCGGGATACGTGAGCGGTTCTGGGTCTACCAGCCATGAGGCCCGCCACAGGCTGCTGAGCCTTGATTTTGCTGCACGCCAGCTAGGGGACCTCTGGGGACGAAAGCGTGCCCCAGTAATACTACCTCCCTGGTAGGTACAGATACCAAAACGACGCCGTCGCGAGGCCCAACGACTCGCGTTTTTCACGGGCAGCCCCAGTGCTCCGTACTTGCCGTCGCGGGCAGTACCGCCAAAGCCTCCGTCCCATGTCGGGTGTAGGAATGGTTGTACCGCTGCCTCTCGTCACCTCGGAATGCACTCTCTGCCTTATTCCCACGCCAGGCCGTCCACAACGGAAACTGCCATCGTTGACGAGCTGGATACATGTCGCACACTAGCCAAGTATCGTGGACAAATCTGCCAAAACGGCCTTCTCCGCTGTTCTGCCAGCGGATGCCAGCAGATGCCCGCAGATGCCAGCATGATTCCAGCATGATGTCTGGTTCGCAGCGTTGCAGTGAATCTAGCCCCAATCAACTCTGCATGGGTTGGGATATACCCCTGACCACTGCATCTTCCATGATGCCTGTCCACAAGAAAGCGCTACTCTGACTATTGGAAAGCCTGCGCCACTTCATATGGGAATGTCCGAAATCGAGCCTTGCCACGATGAGCATCTCTCCTACCCTAGATTTTCGACGCCATTGTTATCTTGATGGTTTGGTGATAGTTTTTGACGCTGTCAACATTACTCATCTTCTCACTGGTATCCAACCCGTAAAGCCCCCGGTAAATTAATCGCCAGCGTGTGCCAGGCATGAGACTAGCCTTTCTACCAGCGGACACGGCAAAAAGGAATTAATCTCAGCCAGTGTTTCACACCGAGATCCACAACCAACCACAACATCCAAACAGGCGGTTGATGAATAGGAGGCAGGCTGGCCCACGGTTCTGGTTGTTTTTGCCCTTGACCGCAGCCGAATGTTCCGTAAATTCGCTGTCATCTTTTGGGTTAGGCTAGTGAATGGACAGTTCTGAACATCCTTGTCAAATTGGCGCTGGAAAAAATTTCCCCTGGTCAGTCTCGAGCAACCACGCAGCTGCTGCCCTATCGCGCTAGCATCGTCGCGGAAATTGTGGTGGTTGCTTAATGGGGCAACGCGTTCATTGTTCAGCTTGGGCTTTGTACAAGCTCAAGATGCGCGCCTTGACGTTCAGGGGCGGGACTGTGCAAACTTGAGTTGGCCTTCAGAGAGAATCGCAGATGTTGGGGTATTTGTTGCATGATGAGCATGGACTGCTGCCAAGGTCGAGTATCCTTTGCTGGACCATGCTGAATGGGTTGTAAAAGTTTCAATCTAATTACCGATGCTACGACGCGCCGCGACAACTGTCTCGGACGCCCATCACCACACCAACAAGTGTAAGATGGATGCTGCCTTCTTTGAGGTGGTCTATGGAGGGGTTTAGTTGAACGTTGGATGTAAAGTTGGAGAGCTTGTTTTGCGCACCGATCCCGGTAGCTTGGAAACAAACAGAGGCTACCTGGACGCAAGGGATCGCCATCAATGCGGCATACACTACAAGGAATTAATTAGAAGATGAAAAGTCATGACGATGCCATGCACGATGGCGAGGAAAAATGAAGCAAACGCTGGGTCCGTGTCGTAACTGCTGGTAATGATCGTCTCTCTCTCCCTTTTCAACGGCGATCCAGTGGTGTGCGGAGAAAATGTGTGCGCTCTGGGGTACCGAGACAGACATCAGGTGATGACATTCCACAGAGACCGAGCCGAGCAGTAATAAGAGAGGTGATGAATTGGTGATGCTGTTGATGAAGCGGTGAATTCAGACGCAAGAAAAACAAACTTGTTGGGCGTTTGTACGGGTTGTAGTGGTAGCTGTGTGGTAGTGGCCTGATCGCGACGCGCCTTGAGTTGGTGTGTGTGTTGGAAGTGGTGGTGGCGTGTGTGTGTACAGGTATGTGAGTGTGTGTGTGTGTGTGTGGACGCAGCAACATCAGAGCGACAGCACAGCGAACAAAAAGCCATTGACGGGACATGCATGGACCACAGCCTCTGCAATTACAGCGCCTTCAGTGACCAATGCCAGCACGTCCAGAGGGGATTACCGCTGATTTCCAGTGCCCGCAACCTGCCTGAGCGCCGAAAAGCCCAGTTTCAGTGCCATCAGGCGCCGCGTCCGCCACTTGCAGCGCAAAATTGCGCCTTTGGCTCAAAGCGCCGGCCGTACCCGGGCTCTGCCGTGCATGCAAGGATGCACACACCCCCATCAGCCCCCCATTAGACTCCATTCATACCCCCTAGTGGGAGCTAACACGAGGTCAAGCCTCTCAGGATGCCCCTGCAACTTTGTACATGATTCTTAATTTGGTAGCCGTCAAGTTGCTTGGAGCGGGTACCGTCTGTTGCCCCCCGATTTGTGGTGAGCAGCGCACCTGGACTGGCGCTGTACTGGCACCACTAGCGACTTGTCGTGTGGTGTGTGTGGTGGTGGTGGTGGTGGTGCTGCTACTGCTGTGGTGCTGCCGTTTAGCTGCGCCCCCCCGTCAAGTTCCGCTGTACCTGGTCTGCCCTCCACCTCCGCCTCTACCTCTCTGCCTTGCTCCAGCTTGCGCCTGGCCGTCTGCACAAAACCTCGAATCTTTTTTTTCTTTTGCTTTTGGCCAACAAAACATCACTCCTGCTGCTGCGTTTCCTGCGTGCGCTGCTTCAATCCCTTCCGCGGGGCAGTTTTGCTTTCTTTGCTCCCCTTTTTTCCCGACCTTCGTTTGCCTCATTCAATCCTGTTCCCTGTCGTACCTCTCTCGTTTGCCAGGTCCAGGGCTTCCTCTCGCTTTCTTCTACACGCCCGCCGACGTTCTGTTTCAGACACACAGTCGTCGTCGCAGGCAACACGCCCCCCGGTGCTGAAGCCGACCGTGATCCGAAAATCTTCTTCCCTTTTGCTCCTACATTCTTCGCCGACAATACAATCGACATCATCAAAAGCCTCGCATAGTTCCTTCGAGAGCCAGTCCCTGGCTGCTCGCCCAATATGGCTTCCAACCTGCTGAATCTCGGCGGGGGCGCGCACACGCAGGATTCCCTGCCGTCTCTGCCGACTCACCTTCAGTCCGATACGCACATCACTGCTCATCTCGCCAGTCGTTTTCACGTTTCTCACCCGACCGCCCGACTCTCTTCACACGGCCTCGTCTGCCTCAATACCTACACCTCTTCCTCCAAGGGTCCTGATGGCGGCAAAGAGGGTAGCGCCATGGCCGGTGCTGAGGACATGGCTGACCGCGCCTGGCTGAGGCTTGGCCACCGATCCGAGAACCAAGCCGTTGTATTCCTGTAAGAACAATCCTCTGCGGAACAATCCTGTGAAAGATCCAAAGCAAAACATGCTGACATGCTGCAGTGGTGAATCAGGCTCTGGCAAGTCTACGATCCGCTCCCACCTCCTTACGGCGTTGCTCAACAAGTCGTCCACTCCTCTCTCCAACAAGCTTTCTCTTGCAGCCTACGTCTTCGATACTCTCACGACGACCAAGACCGCCACCACCCCTACCGCTTCCAAGTCCGGTCTCTTCTACGAGCTGCAGTATGATACTTCGTCAACCACCAACCCCGTCCTGATTGGTGGTAAACTTCTCGACCACAGACTCGAGCGTAGCAGAATCACAGATGTTCCCACCGGCGAACGCAACTTCCACGCTCTGTACTACCTCCTCGCCGGTACGAGCGCCGCTGAGAAGACCCATCTTGGCCTCGACGACTCGCCCGTTGGCGGCGCCACCCGTTGGAAGTATCTCGGCCACCCCACCCAGCTCAAGGTTGGTATCAACGATGCTGAAGGCTTTTCGCTCTTCAAGACTGCCCTGAAGAAGCTCGAGTTCCCTCGCAATGACATTGCCGAGATCTGCCAAATGCTCGCTGCTATTCTCCACATTGGCCAGCTCGAGTTTGAAAATGCCAATGACACCAGCGTTGTCGGTGGTGACAGCGGCGGCTTCTCCCACGAGGGTGGCAACTCCTTCACCGGCATCAAGAACAAGGAGGTCCTTGCCATTGTCGCTGCATTCCTTGGTATCAACGCCAATGACCTACAAACTACACTTGGTTACAAGACCAAGATGATTCAAAAGGAGCGAGTGACCGTCATGCTTGACCCTGCTGGTGCCCGCGCCCACGCCAATGAGCTTGCTCGAACCCTCTACGCTTTGCTCGTTGCCTGGATCATGGAATCCGCCAACCAACGCCTTTGTGCTCCTGAGGAGTCCATTGCCAACACCATCTCCATCGTTGATTTCCCTGGTTTTGTTCAGCAGAGCTCCACTCGATCCGTTCTCGACCAGCTTCTGAACAACGCCGCCACTGAGGCTCTCTACAATGTCACTCTTCACAACTTCTTCGATCGCAAGGCCGAGATGCTCGAGTCTGAAGAAGTCAGCGTCGCCCCCACGTCCTACTTTGACAACTCCGACGCTGTCAAGGGCATGCTCAAGTCCGGCAACGGTCTGCTCAGCATCCTCGACGATCAAACTCGCCGCAACCGCACTGATATGCAGCTTCTTGAGAGCTTCCGCAAGCGTTTCGAGGGCAAGAACGCCGCCATTGAAGTTGGTTCTGCCACGGCCAAGCTTCCCGGTAGCAACTTCATGACCGAAAACACCGCCGCCACCTTCACTATCAAGCACTTCGCTGGCGAGGTTGACTATCCTGTTAGAGGTCTCATTGAGGAGAACGGTGAGCTCATCTCTGGAGATCTGCTCAACATGGTCAACACTACCAAGAGTGAATTCGTATCTCGTCTCTTTGGCCAGGATGCCCTCCAGACTCTCACCCACCCCAATGAGAGAACCACCGTTATGCAAGCCTCAGTCAGCTCCAAGCCTACCCGTGCCCCCAGCGTAATGTCTCGCAAGGGCANCCAGAAGCCGCCCTGCAGTCGGCCGCCGTCAGCAGCAGCAAGATGCTCTTGACCGTCTCGAACAGCTTGGTGACGGGTCGCGCGAGAAGGACCAGCGTCGTGGTGCTGCCTCTGCTGGATTCGAGCAAGGTGCTTCCGGCCAGTTCCTCTCGTCCCTTGACAACGTCCAGAAGGCCGTTACCGACCCTGGTACCAATGTTTACTTCGTGTTCTGCCTGAAACCCAACGACCGTCGTATTGCCAACCAGTTTGACAGCAAGTGTGTCAGAACCCAGGTTCAGACTTTCGGCATTGCCGAAATCAGCCAGCGCCTGCGCTCTGCTGACTTTAGCTTGTTCTTGCCATTTGGCGAGTTCCTTGGCCTTGCTGATTCAGAGACCATTCTTGTTGGTAGCGAACGTGAGCGCGCCGAAATTGTCATTGAGGAGAGGCGCTGGCCAGGCAATGAGGTCCAGATCGGATCGACTGGCGTCTTCCTTAGCGAACGATGCTGGATGGAGGTCGCCCATCTTACTGCCAATGGCCCTGCTCGTCAGGGTATGATCTCTGCTGATGGCGAAAGCTATGGTATTCCCGACCGCAACCCCTTTGTTGCCTCCAAGGAGCAGCTTGTCTCTGGTGGCAACACTCCTTTGATGTATGGCGAAAAGGGCAAGGGTGGATACTTCGCCGCTGGCGACGACGCTCGCTCTGAGGCCGGTGTCTCCGCCATTGGTGCTGGTGACATGTTCAAGAACTTTGATACCCGTGAGCAGATGGCTGAACGAGGCAACGAGAAGGACTTGGTCGAAGTCGAAGAATACAAGGACAGCCCGAGCCGTAAGCGATGGGTCTTCATGGTCTATCTGCTAACTTGGTTTATTCCGGACTTCATTATTCGCTGGATTGGCCGGATGCCTCGCAAAGATGTTCGTATGGCGTGGCGCGAAAAGGTCGCCATCAACATGCTTATTTGGTTCCTCTGTCTTGTTGCGGCATTCTTCATTGTCGTCTTCCCTCTCCTCATTTGCCCCAGGCAGTACGTGTACAGCGCTGCAGAGTTGTCTTCCTACAATGGCAAGTCTGGTAGCAAGGGAGCTCTGGTTTCCGTCCGCGGTTACGTGTATGATTTGGCATCTTACGCCCCTCATCATTACCCGCCCTATCTCAACCAGAAGCTGCTTCTGAACTACGCTGGCTTGGACATTAGCTCTCTCTTCCCGATTCAAGTCAATGCTCTTTGCCAGGGCAAGGATGGTTATGTCGATCCCGAAGTCACTCTCGACTATAAGAACACAAATTTTACTGGCATTTCTCCTGCCCTCATCAATACCCAGGATCTCAACGCCAAGTACCATGACTTCCGCTACTTCACCAACGACACGCGTCCCGATTGGTACTATGAGCAGATGACCATGCTACGTGCCCTTTTCAAGAAGGGCAACGTCGGTTTCACTCCCCAGCACGTCAAGAAACTTAGCCAAAAGCAACAGAAGATTGGAATTATTGGAGATCGTGTGTATGATCTCACCACTTACATGGCCGGTGGTCGACCACTTCGCGCCAAGCCTGGCGAGACGCCCTCGGACGACACCCGCCTGACAGACTTTATGCATCCGGATCTTATCCAAATGTTCCAAATCCAATCTGGCTCAGATATGACAAAGTACTGGAATACCCTGGCTTTTGACTCTGAAATGCGTGGCAGAATGAAGACTTGCCTCGATAATCTCTTCTACGTCGGCGATGTTGATACTCGCAACTCTACTCGCTGTCAGTTTGCTGAATACTTGGTCCTCGCTGTTTCCATTGTGCTGGCCTCCGTCATCGCATTCAAGTTCCTTGCTGCTTTGCAGTTTGGAGGCAAGAACATGCCCGAGAATCTCGACAAGTTTGTCATTTGCCAAATTCCTGCCTACACCGAAGACGAGGACTCCCTTCGTCGTGCCATCGATTCCGCTGCCAGAATGAAGTACGATGATAAGCGCAAGCTCCTGGTCATCGTCTGTGATGGTATGATTATTGGTCAAGGCAACGATCGCCCAACCCCTCGCATTGTTTTGGACATTCTTGGCGTCGCTGATACGGTTGATCCTGAGCCCCTGAGCTTCGAATCTCTCGGTGAAGGTCTCAAGCAACACAACATGGGCAAGGTTTACTCCGGTCTCTACGAAGTCCAAGGTCACATTGTTCCCTTCATGGTTATTGTCAAGGTCGGTAAGCCCTCTGAGGTTGGCCGCCCCGGTAACCGTGGTAAGCGTGACTCCCAGATGATCGTTATGCGCTTCCTCAACCGTGTTCACTACAACCTGGCCATGAGTCCCATGGAACTCGAAATGTACCACCAGATTCGAAACATCATTGGTGTCAACCCCACATTCTACGAGTTTATGCTGCAGATTGATGCCGATACTGTTGTTGCCGCCGACTCTGCTAGCCGCATGGTTTCTGCCTTTATTGATGACACGCGCCTGATTGCGGTTTGCGGTGAGACTGCCCTGACAAACGCCAAGTCTTCCTTCATCACCATGATTCAGGTTTACGAATACTACATCTCGCACAACCTGTCCAAGGCCTTCGAGTCTCTCTTTGGTTCCGTTACCTGCTTGCCTGGTTGTTTCTCCATGTACAGAATCCGCGCCGCGGAGACTGGCAAGCCTCTGTTTGTCAGCCGTGAGATTGTCGAAGACTACTCTACCATTCGTGTTGATACCTTGCACATGAAGAACCTGCTGCACCTCGGTGAGGATCGTTACCTCACGACCTTGCTCCTGAAGTATCACAGCAAGTACAAGACCAAGTACATCTTCACTGCCCACGCCTGGACCATTGCCCCCGATTCGTGGAAAGTTTTCCTCTCTCAGCGTCGTCGCTGGATCAACTCCACTGTTCACAACCTCGTCGAGCTCATCCCCATGGCCCAACTCTGTGGTTTCTGCTGTTTCAGTATGCGCTTCGTCGTCTTCATCGACTTGCTCAGCACCATCGTCCAGCCCGTCACCCTTGCTTACATTGTCTACCTGATTGTCCTCGTCGTCCGCAACGCCACTGTCGTGCCGATCACTGCTTTCATTCTCCTCGGTGTTATTTATGGTCTCCAAGCCATCATCTTCATCCTGCGCCGAAAGTGGGAAATGGTTGGCTGGATGATTCTGTATATCCTCGCCATCCCCGTCTTCAGCTTTGGTCTCCCCCTCTACGCCTTCTGGAACATGGACGATTTCGCCTGGGGTAACACTCGTGTCGTCGCTGGTGAAAAGGGCAAGAAGGTCGTTGTCTCCGACGAGGGCAAGTTTGACCCCAGCTCGATTCCCCGCAAGAAGTGGGAGGACTACCAGGCCGAGCTCTGGGAGACTCAGACTTCCCGTGACGACTCGCGCTCTGAGGTCTCTGGCTACAGCTACGCCACCAAGGCCCAAGGTCACGTTTCCGAGTACGGCTACCAGAGCCGCCCCGGCTCGACCACTGGCCTGGTTCCTCCCATGCCCCAGATGCCCCACGATCGCAGCATGTCCCGCATGTCGCTGGCTCACTCCGAGATGGCCGGTCACCGCCTCAGCTCCTACGGTGGGTCGCAGTTCTTCTCCCCCGACGACATGGTTGGCCTGCCCAGCGATGACGCGCTCCTGGCCGAGATTCGCGAGATTCTCAAGACGGCTGATCTCATGACCGTCACCAAGAAGGGCATCAAGCAGGAGCTTGAGCGACGCTTCGACGTTCCTCTCGACGCCAAGAGACAGTACATCAACAGCGCCACCGAGGCTCTCCTCTCTGGTCAGCTGTAGATGAATACCCTCTTTTTTCACTTCATGATGACGGACAAAAATTTTATTTGGAATACCCCGTGTTATATACGTGCCGCATGTCGATACACAGCAGAAGCGGCGCTCCCTTTTTCTTTTTTATATAAGTAATTTTTTCCCCCTAGTGAAGACTGGGCCAGGGTCAAATCACCAGACTCAAAACAGATGCATCTTGGCATTGGAACAGGCGTTTTTCCGCTTCACAGACTACCTATCATTTTTTAACTCGTCTCGTTTTTTNGTTTATTATTACTATTATTATTTTGTGTGTTTCCTGGTATGCATTAACAATGTGTTTTTACATCTCTGGATATTACAACACATTGGGATAGCCAAAGGTCAAGTCACTACGTTCTTCTGCAAAGGACCGTGAAGGGCTTGGGGAGATGAGAGGAGTTTGATTACCTTTTTGTGTGTTATTTTATAGCTGATCGATTTTTTTTTGATGTATTTTGAAATTGTGTTTTGGAAAAAAGATTGTACTTTTTTTTCTTCGCAGCTTTTAGAGTTCTAGTGTCAAGCAACATTTAATACATGTTTACGATAAAAACATCAAGTTGACCGTGTGGCTTGTTCATTAAATTCACATTGATTTGACTACATGCCCATATGCTATCTATATAAATGATCCAAAACTAACGCCCAATTGTATTGTGTGTGTGTGTGTGTGTGTGTGTGTGTTTTAACCCAAGATAGCCTCCAACAGCTTCTGGATGCCTCCCTTGCTCCAGGCCGTCACGCGGCCCTGGTCGCACGTCTCCCAGGCCCTGCGCATGAGCGCGGCATAGACGGCGGCGTCGTCGGGGGACTCACAGGCGGCGCGCTGACTGTCGAGCCAGCTCATGACGCCGAAGCGGGTGATGAGGGTGGTGCTGCCGCCCTCGATGCAGGTCGCGCGGTAGACGATGCGGAGGATGCGAGTGCGCAGGTTGACACGCAAGTACGGGTTGCTGGCGAGGGCGAGGACCTTTTCGAACCAGCGCTTGCGGTGGAAGACGCCGAGGTCAAAGGGCGTGCGCAGGCTGTCG
>JANAKD010001015.1:0-10668 GCA_027627215.1 Lecanicillium saksenae | reverse complement strand
CAATGGTCAGGTAGAACGGCTTCTTCTGCTGCGAGAGGGCCTGCAGGCGGGACAGGCTGCAAGGTGTGTTAGAAGCGAGAGGAGTGAGGAGAGGGAGGGGGACTTGCGCCTTGGCACGGATGACGTCGGTTTGGTGGTAGCCGTGGAAGAGGACGGGAGTTTGCCCGTTGAGGGAGAAGACGGGCGTGTTGTACTGGTATGTCCACGGCTCGACCTTGATTTTGGATGTTAGACGGGGGTAGTGAAAAGAGAGAGACGCGCGTGACGAACCAGAATGTCGGCATTGTCCCAGCCCTTGGGAGGTTGCTTGTAGAGGGCGCTGTTGTAGCCATTCAGAAACTTGCCAATATCTGAAATGACAATGTGAGAATCTGAAACATGTATCGTCACGGCCTGCTCACTTACACTCTGTCTGATAGCCGGCCTTGCTGAGCCACATGGGCAGGTAGTCGTTGTTCTCCCGCGAGACGAGCCACTTGGCATAATTTCCTCTACCACATCATCATCAGCACATAACAATCTATATACTCCGCGCAACATCACACAAGGAGAAAAATAAACGCACCCTGGCGGCCCAACGTGGGTTATGTTGGTGTTGTGCCCGTGCTGGCCCCGAAACAGCGACGCCCTGCTCGGGCAGCACTGCGAGATGGTCGCGTAGTGGTTCGAAAACGACGCGCCCTTGGCGACGAGGGACGCCTGCACGGCGGACATGTGCGACAGAGAGCCGAGGTGCAGGTCCTGGTCGTCGGTGAAGATGAAGATGATGTTGGGGCGCGCGGCGGGACAGGTATCACCAGCGGCGTGGCCCGCGACGGTGGCGAGGCAGAGGATGTGCTCAAGCTTCATGGTTTATCGTTTAAACTTGTCTTGAGAATATTCATTTTTACAGAGGGGAGGATTTAGAATGGATTTATTATATATATGTGTGTGTGTGTGTATTTAATCTTGCTCGGGATTGGCCGTTTTGAGGGGAATCACGCAATTTGGGACGATTGGACGCAAATCTAGAAGCACAGCGACCTAGTTAGTGCTGAGGTTTTAAGCGAAAGCGAAAACTCGTCGATCGCATTTATCTAAAATAGCATTAATGATGGTAAAAAAGATGTGTTTCGCTAGCGAATTATACTGCTGACGTGAAGAGGAAAAACGCTTGCTTCCCCGTGCTTGGCAAACTTTGCCGTTTCGGTGGACTGATCCCAGATCTCCATCTCGCATCCCGGAGACTTTTTTTTTTNGCCTTCTTTCTCTCCTCTTTATGCGGTTCCAATTCCGCGAACATGTTTGAAATTAGAACCACCGGTGCAGGCAGCAACTGCCGTGGTGACGACAGCTAGCAGGTTTCCTTAGTTCTTATGGGCGTTTTCGCAGGGCTGACGTGACATGGTCTTGCCCCGGCCAAGTCCATTTTTGGCTGCTTTGCGCGAGACGGGTATACCTTGTTGCTGCTGCAGCAGCAGAAAAAGTCTCCTTTCTATCATAAAATACTAGCAAAGTAATATAATGTCGCATGTGAAATATGTAATGGAGGCTTGGAGTGCGAATGAAGGCGCAGACATACCAGTACGCCACGGTTGTCATCGATCGTCCACGCCTCGGTGTGGCTCATCCTCGATGCAGTGCGTGCATCCTTCAAGCCCACACACACACACACCATCGTATTAGAAATACCCATTGTGACTTTCTCTACTAATTACTTTCTAAATATACACCGTCTACCCCCATTCCTGATTTTTGCCCATACGAAGAACCCAAAAAGAACCCCACTGAGCTGAGCCTTTGGGTAATGTAACATGAGCGGCTGGGGCCTGGGCGCAATCGCTGTGCTGGTTCCCGGTTTCTCGACTCCGCGCCTCCTCACCTTGGAATAGACAAATGCAGCCCAGGCAGGGAAGTGGAAAAAAGGACTAGTTTTGCACTACAGCTGCTCTGCATCGTGAATGAGCTTATTGCCTCTTTAGGCATCATTCTTCCCCCTCGTTTGCCACACCCCCAGGCAAACCTGGGTCGTTTATTATCATGCATCAAGTCTCCCGTTCTGCGGGCATTTCCCACTCACACCGTATGCGCTGTTCATCTCATCATATCGCATCCTTGCAAGGCTCTGAGGTTCAAAATGTCATTCTCCTACAGCCATGTTGCCATGGCTCTGCTTGGCAATGACCCCGCCATTTCAGCCTCTCATCTCAGTGTGACCCAGCCTGGTGACGGGCAAAATCCACTGCGGCGGCCCATGGCCCAGCATTGCCAACTCGGTTCGCATGAAACCGAGGATGACGTGGTTCCCTATCGCGGACAATTACGGCTGCCTGATACAACCATGGCCAGTGTGGCCGATTTGCAGTCCAATAAACAATGTACACACAATTGCTTCAATATAACGGTAAGACAACAACTTTGAATGCTCCATTGAATGATGCTTTGCGCTCAACTATATACTTGAAGAGGGTATATCATTAGTAACAGCCTCGAACGTTTCGTCGAGCTTCTTGAATGTGCGGTATCTCCAAACATGCAGTCTCTGACCATATCAATCTCTTTTTTAAATTCCCAAATTCGTCATCATCATGAATTCCCTTGCCATAATTTATCAATCCAGTAAACGCCGTGATTGCATTGATGCTTTCCCGCTTGCTTCATGCTGGTGCGCACAGCTGCGACCGTGCCACGCGAATCAGTGTCACCCTTGCCAGGCTGCCGAATTCGCACGTTTCACAAAATTTGCTCCCAAAAGTATTGGATTCATTGCGATATCTCAACTCAATATCGCATCTCCTCGGGCGTGACTGTGGCGCCGTAAAAGCCACCCTCGTGTCCGCCCGCTGCTGCGCAGGCTAGACAGACTCCGCCACCGTAGACGCGCGTGTGGCGAGACCAGCCTTCACCGTCCTCGTTGACTACGGAGATGATTTCTCCCTTGACGTCCACATTGCGGCGGGGCACATCATCCTCATGAGTGCGTGTTTGGTTTTGCGAGCCAGGAGGTGGTGGTGGGAGCATTGGGCTCGGAGGATACGAGCCAGGACTGAAAGCCTGAATCGGGGAGGCACCATTTTCGCCAGCAGGCGGAGGGGCGCCAATCGTAAAAGTCTTCATGTAAGAACGTCTCCGCGGCGTGGGCTGCGCATCTTGGTAGGGCAGCGATGAGGTGGCCGACATGTAATCAGGGTTTGGTTGACTGATGAAGCCGTCTACATCTTCCTCACAAGCAAAGATGGTAGCACTGAGCTCTGGGGGTGTCAACGGAGGTGCAGGTGGTAGCCTTGTGAGGATACGCCTTTGCTGGCGCTCCGGCGCTGCGCGGGGCGCTGGTGCTGCAGAGCCATCGGACTCGTTGCTGCGCTGCTCTGCAGAATCGGGGCCACCGTAAGATCTGGATTTGAGCTGCATTTTCTCGTCAAATACAGGCGATGCTGGTGGTGTCGACTCTGTATAAGAGAACCGGCGCTCTCTGGTCTGGTGTAACCAAGCAACGCCACGCTGTAGGCAGAATCGAACAACTAGCAAGAAGCACAAGACAGCGAGGCCGGTCTGGATGGCGGTCCTGGTGGGCTGCTCTGAGTTAAAAAAGAAAGACCGGCTGCCTGACGGCTGGGCGTATAAGTCATCATGATTAGAGCCAGGCATCGTGAGCGGCGCCAACTATTTCTGGACAAAAGGCTGGGCTGTCGTATGCATCAATGGCTGGCAGAAACCAGCTGCAGGGACTGCAGGGGTTATGGTCGCAATTCTGGCCTGTAAGTCTGACGCTATAACAAGGCTGCGCTGGCCGAAACAGTATCGATGGTGGGGTGTTGCGCTGATGTGCGGATCCGTGGCTGCGCCGAGAAAAGGACCAAAGCGTCTTTGACTCAGGTAGGTGTGCTGGTTGACAGAGTTTTTGGTTCAAGCAGCTACTTTGGTCACAAGATAGCTGTAATGCAAAACCAGACCAAATCCCAGTAGTCGCTATTTATTTTTCGTATGTGTGTTCTCGTGCCCTCAAGGACTGTGCTGTAGAGATCGCTGTTCGTGCTCGTAGTAGCCGTTGAGCCAGTTCGTATGGGGAATATACGGCAGGTTGAAGCTATTCCAAAGAGCAGCGGTTCGGAAAGGATAGAGACGATGATTCAAGACAGGGCTCCACGCCTGGGTGCTGCAAGAATATATATCTATATGGGCGGCTGCTAAGGGCAGCATAGTTTTAGGCCATTTGACAGAAATGGAGCAACATGATTCTTGCGACCAAACCATTCCGCACTTGATGGCATGGCGCGGCGCGCTAACACTAAATTTGCTGTGAAGGCAAAGGGGTTCAGCTGAGCCAGCAACACACGGTTGCAACTGGTCCTGAAGGTGGGGTGGCAGTAACAACTCTTTCCGGTTTTGGAGCCACTGTTCAGCAGCACACTGCCCGGACAGGTTGGAGGCTAGGCAGGCTCAGCTAGCCCGCGAGCCAGCGCAGTTTCTCTTGCCATTTGCCATCCTACCAGCGGGTCAGGCCAGTCCCGGCAACCCCAGTCGTCGGAAGCCAGATGAGTGAGACTGACTGGTGCCGCACGCACTCGCCGTCACGGCCCTCTACACAGGAAAATGAGCGCGCCGATTAGGATTTTTGAGTTGGACCTGCAGCTACTGCTTGTAACAGGTGCTCCTCCACTAGCAGGGTGAATATTGGGACTTTGTGCAGGAGACATCCCTGTTTTCAGCAGTGGACGTCGCCACGGCGTATCGGTAGGCGTACATAGACGTGGCTCTCGCAATGGCAATGGCCAGCTGACTCGGATGGCAACTAGCAACCTGTTGCTTGGAAGTCGACCCAGTCACGGCTCTACAGGCAGCCAGAGAAGACCCCATATCCTGTTGTTGGGTAGTAATCTTGGGGGCGAACCCTGCCCGGTAGTCTTAGCATATCCATATCCAATGCGCATTCCAGGCGACGTGCATCCAGGAAAAGGAAGCACGCCAGAAAGGCTGCGAGATGCGATGCGCGCCAGGCCGTTGGAAATTTCCCTTGGGTGGCAGGTTCAGCTGAAGTGAACAATTTGAAGAGGCACCAACCCTGTATCGGCGGCGACGGACTACAGGCTAGAGCCCATAGGCTCGTGGCGATTGGGCGAGCTGCGCAGCCTTGTGGAGCGAGGGGGGCACGAATTTCTGGTGTGACGGCAAGACGGTCAGAACAGCGCCATGCGTTCGTTTTTCGGCGCCGCCACTAATACAATGGGTAACTGGGTCTTGTCAAGTCATGTCCTGCTGCTGGCGAAAGCCAATCCAAACTTGTTTGAACTCGGAAAGGCGATTTATGTTAGCTGCACTCGCAATCTCAAGAGGGAATACGAAGATTCGCAAAGCCGTCGGCTGCAACATGCAGATACTGGTCTCTCATGTACACCTGTGGCCCGATTTCCTTGCATACAACATGAGGACGGATCGGCCGAGTAATGTTGGCTTTCTTTTTTCTTGTCACTTCTCGCAGATTCGCAGCTGAGCACCCTGAGATTTGACTCGGGCATATTGCTGAAAAGCAAAGTCCCAGTTTTCAAGATTCGAATGATCCGCTATGCGTAGTTCAGCCATAGCCGCAAGCGAGTGAGGAATCTCGCGATGAGCGCCGATTGCCTGCTCATTTGCAGGCCCGTCATTAGTCATGCTACATCGCCTGAGGCGAGCAGCACCATGGGCGGCATATCATTTCCCTTGGCGTCATGTCAAATCGCGGTAGAAAATGACCGGCAAGTTTTACGGCAAGCATGGAGCGGCGCAGCTTTGTGGCATAATGACTGCACAATGCATAGCGATGCTGGTGGTAGATTAATGCAGATTAGATCTCCGGAGCCGGAGCGACAGCAGCGCAGGGTGTGTTCGAGACAGGCAAAGCTCTCGATCAGGCGAAACCATACCATGCACTAAGACGCCAGTGGCTGGGTTAGCAAGCATGCAGCAGCGAGGCAAATGCAAAGCCGATGATCAAGCTGCGAGCCAAAATCAGGTTCGGGTAGTGTGTGCATGTGGCGCGACCTGCAGTGAAGATGGTAGCTGAAAAATGGCGGTGGGTGGGGTGACCATGGCGGTACAGGTCGCCGCGACTGGTCGGCGGGCCTGAGTGTAAAAGTCACGAGCGAGCCGCAAGAATGCAAGGCTACATTCTCGACTCCTCCTTATCAGCTTGGTGTGCGCCAGTTGTCTGTGAAATCTGGGACGTGTGCCTGAATGTCGCTGTTTAGCGTGCCTATCCCTACTTTGCGCTGCGACGTGCGGCTCCAACCCGCAACCGTTCAGCAGGGCAGCGGTGTGTCGAGGTGAGCGCTGGAGATGATCTGGAAAACGGCCGAAATGGCTCGGAAGAGGTGACGGCCGAGATGAGTTGTGCGATGCCCGTCGCTATACCCTGTTATGTGGGCGCTACTAGCGCACGTTGAGCTCTGGCAGAATAAGAAACAGGCTGCCAAGGAACAATGATATGCCGTATGCACACGCCTCAATAGCTACCAATAGTCTGCCACCGAAAAACGAGCTTCGAGACTCGCGGGCGCGCCATGCGCTTCGGTGCAGGCTCCCGACAGGTAAAATCGGTGGCATGTCGCTGAAACCACTAAAACAAAGCCCACGCACTGGCAAGAGCCTATCCCGCAGATCGCCGACGCCACGCAACCCTGACCAGCTGAGTCGACGGCTGGCGGGCAGGGGTACAAGATTTAGAGTGTCGCTCTAATAGAGATGATGGACGCGGACGTTTTCTTCCTGCAGGCAAAGAATATTAGCAAAAATCAATAAATAGCAAAGGAAACGACAAAGAAAAGCCTCATTATATATCACCACACGTACCGTAATTTTTTTTTTAATTTGCCGTGACAGTGATCAGTCAACTAGGATACGACAAGTCTGGGTTTCGTGTCTCGCTCACGCCCCTTCGCAGGGATGGCGAAATTTGCCGTGTGGCTCGAGCGCCTTCTAGAAGGACAATGGCGGCTGAAGCTAGACTGCTATTGTTCCTGCCAACGTATAGCCGAAGTCAAAATTTTGTGATGGTAATGATTAGGTAGCTCGATGGATCGTTACGACCAAGCTTGGATTGCGGAATGAAGGTGATGGCTTGGGATGTAACCGGGTGAAGACGTTTCTGTTTGCTGTCGTTCGTTGGCGCGCATTGGCCACTCAACAATTGTGCCTGCCAGCTGCGAGCTCTGGCTGCCAGCTGGCAACACCCTGCCGCCAGCCGTCTCCCACATTACGCCTGTTTCGAGATGGCCTCATCTCGCAAACCACCTCCGTTCTCCCGCATCGTACGGCCATGAGGTCGCTCACACGGCCAAGCAGCAAGTGGGAAGGGCGCCCACTTCTCGCCGAGTTGGTGCAGAGACAAAGAGATTATGTTGCCGAGGATATTCCCCAGCTATAGTCTCACGCATGTGCCAACTTGTCCTATTCTCGTTGCACCCTTCATTTTACAAGTGTCGCTCACTTTTTCGCTGGACAACTGCAGGGCGCTGTTAATCAACCGCTACGTCCTCGTCCTGCTTCCAACGGCGTCTCTGCCGGGCGTCCGCCGTCACTTTCCATCACATGCGCGGCATGATGAGTAAATTCTTCAACGTTCAATCGCACTCGGAGTAAAACAACTCCCCGCTCGATAATTTAGATGCGATGTATTACTACTGTGTCGGTCGATCAACCATGCAGCCGCCGCCATCGTCCCTTCGTGCCGCACCATTCGCAGAACGGGCCTTCTCCGCAAATTTTTTATTTCTTCAAGGCCGACGTCGACAGCTCACCATTGCCGTCAGCCTCAACCCGAATCGCGGACTTCGTATTACAACAAATCGTTTAGCTGGCCAGAAGACCTGCGGCTCTGGCCAATGGCAGACTGTGGGCATCCTTCAGCCCTGCACAAGCAAACGCCCTTGACGTCTCTTATTGCGTCTCCTATTAATAGCGTACCCCAACAGACATGGTCATGCCGTATCAGGCCCAAGCCGGAAGTCGCAATTATTCTCTGTTTGTCCCGTCAATCAAGCTAGAAACTACACCATCACGAAACTCCGCAAGTGAGAGACGTCGACAAAAACCAACTACTGCGATGCAGACATGCCAAACTCCACGCTTGTGTGGTTCGCGTCGGATATTACCTAACGCTTCCGCAACCTAGCGATGGCTTCTGCTAGGGCAGCCGGTCGCCGTCTTGATCGCGGGCCTGCAGATTCAGGCCGTCCTGGCGCTAGCTTATTAGCAGGCCTAGAGTTGCAGGCCTCGGTATCGTGAGCGAAGCTATCAACATGGTGAGCACGCTAGCAAGGAAAAGCCCCGCCAATCGATGATGGCGTGCAGACAGCTACGTCGGTCGCATGACACACGGAATATTGGACTAAGAAAAAAAGTTCAAAGATGCATTGATGAGCTTTACCCCTCACGCGACTCGTTTCTATGGGAAAAATTGGACGTCGGGGCACAGTACTTCCCCAGGCTAATACGTGCTCTCCTTACCCATACTCAATCTCACTTCCCTTCCCCAGGCCCCGCGCACTATCCCCGGCGGGGCATAACTCAGGTCGAGGGAGGGGAAAGCGTGCTCGACCTATGCCCGTTTCGGGAAGCTCATTAACTCCCCGGCCAGTCAGGACGAAGCTGCACGACGTCGACATCGGCTTTTTGTGGCGGAATAGAGCCTCTGCCGAGGCCGTCTCTCCTCTCCTGCCTCAATAACCATAGACATTCCACACATTAAAACAAAGTGCCGTATTTTTGTTCAGGTTGTTTCCCCCATGGTCGTAAGACATGCGCTCCACACTAGGGCTGGGAACAAACGACTTTACGAGCATTCAACCGAGAAATGTTGCACATCAAGGCCCCCCCNTTTTGAAGTAGCTGGCCGCTGCCGCCCTTATCGAGACGGTACCCTAATATAAAGGCTCCGCGACGTCCTGACTCTTCCCGTGTCTTGGTTTCTGTTTTGTCGTAGAGCATACCATACTTCCTTTTGTGTCGTCGACTTTCTCCATCACCTCTCAAACACAATGATTGGTCTGCGCCGCCTTATCACGGCAGCCNTTTKCGTCGTCAGCCCAGCGTGAGGGGCCTTTGCTGATACGTGGTGCCATACTCGCGAGTAGGCTAGACGAGTCTATCGTGTTATCGGGTCAGCTGCGGCCATTCTTTCGCGTAATTGATGTCCATCAAGGATCGCCTTGAAAGCCAGGAGACAACTTACCACGCCAATTGTTTGTGACATGGTGCCGGGTTTGGCCTCGAGCAGAGGTCAATTCTGGCAATAAATACTCTGCACCACCTCAATTCAGTGTCAAGACGTGCTGTGAAGTCTTGCGTCTACCGAATTGCCTCCTAACCGCTTCGTCGTTGATGTCGCAAATGCTCACGAGCGCTTCAAAAGTTTGGCGCATGCCCCCGTCTCTGCGAAAAATTGGCTGACTAACCAAGCACCCAGAGCAAGTCACCTGATTCGTCGCAATAAATCAAAGACAGTGGAGAGAGCGTGCAGTTTGGGGGCACTCCAGCGGATGTGGGCCTACGTTCAGCGCCAGCAAATCAACTTACAGCGCAGTCAGCCCGCTAACAGGCACGGCCAACGGTGCTGTAAAGCAGCGACTCTCGCTCGGCCTCCGAAATGGAGGGGCTCAAAGGCACACACACGCAATTATTTCGTTATGAGCGTCCAGCCATACTGTAAGGTAGTGGCGACGTCAAGCTCCGATTTCAAAGCAAGAGGTCCCGCTGGGCCACTTCAGACCAACTCATAGCGCACACGGACATATTACTCTGCTATGCTCAAGTCTGCAACCTCCAGGACATTGATTACTTCTTCTGCTTGCTTGCTCGCTGGTTATTCCGTTTATCGCTATCAACGACATCGCACAGCGGCTCAGGCACTCGCTAGTGAGACCGTCCCAAGTAAGTCCCGCCTTGCGCAAACAGCTTCAAGTTACCCTACTCACAGTCACTCGCAGAACCTCCCAGCAAAATGACTGTCAACCATACTTTCCAAGTAAGCATCTGCATTGCACAAGTTTTTCTTGCCCAGAGCTCCTTTTTTTCACGTTCCTTTTTTTTCCTTGGTTCAAACAACTGCAGCCTACCTCTGTTTCTTCTTTGCACTGCATCGGTTACACTTACTGATGAAACGCCCGACCAAACTCGCAGACCCTCTTTGCCGTGCCGCTCTCCTGCGACGGCTGTATCAAGTCCGTTTCGGACGCGCTCTACAGCCTGGGAGGCATCACCAAGGTTGAGGGCAACCTCAAGGACCAATTAATTGCCGTAGAGGGATCTGGTATGTTTCATCCGCGGCGGCCGATGGCGCCCACGCTGACCACGCCCATGGCTGACATTCTTTGCTTTCCGCTGCCGCAGCGGCGCCGTCCAAGATTGTGGAGGCCATCCAAGATACCGGAAGAGATGCCATATTGCGAGGCTCAGGGTCCTCCAACAGTACGTTATCGCTCCCGCCTCGGTCCCGGAATTGCCCTTCCCGGACTATCCTTATACGCAGCCTCGTTTTCGCATCTGTGTCAAGTGTGCGGCAGCACCCATGGTGCAAGATTTAATGTCGATGATTCGTATGCTAACATTACTGTACCTGCAGGCGCTGCTGTGAGCATCCTGGAGAGCTTTGCCGAGTCGGTTCAGCAGCAGGGTGAGGACCCTAGCCGCGAGGTCCGCGGCCTTGCCCGCATG
>JANAKD010001014.1:0-10674 GCA_027627215.1 Lecanicillium saksenae | reverse complement strand
CCCCAAGCCTGCCACCGTCTCCGATCCCGCCGCTGTCAGCACCGAAGCCGCCAGCACCGAGCAGGCTACCGAGCCCGCTAAGGCTGCCGAGCCTCCGAGAACACTTTCCCAGAGCCCCTTCAACAAGGGCTCCGGCAAGGCCTCTATCCCTGCCTGGCAGATGGCCATGGCCAACAAGAACGGTGCCGGATCGTCTGCGGCCGCTAGCGGAAGCAACGCCGGCGAGGGCGCTTCCAGCAGCTCCTAAAAGCATCATATGCTTGGAGCTTGTACAATACGATATACCAGGACAACTTGGAGCATTGCAAATCGGGTAGTTGGTGTGTTCTGCTTTTTATTTCAATACAGGATATGACAACAAATTTCAAATTTGGAAAAATAAGATTCAACTGATGAACATGCCCGCGATTTTCCAACTTTTGTGAAGTAAAGATGTAGTAATTTGCCCAATCACGGCCTCAGCTGACGGCGTGTTCTTTTCCAACATAGCGAGTAGCTACTTGAATGGAGAAAGTAGGCTCCCCGATCGACCTTGAGCAGTGCCATACCTTTTTNCCTTTCATTTCAATCAATTGACTTGCCGTCGGATGTTACGGCTCGCCACAGAACAGAAAGGCAGACTTGAGGAATAGGTGGATGGCCACTAGCCCCACCCTAGAGCTTACTTACTCTGCTTTGGGGGTGGTGCAGCAGCTACCGATGCTTTACATGTCACATTGAATATCCTCAAAGCCGGCTGCTGGCAGTCATGGACCTCAATACTAGGCTGGCTAGTGAACCTGCGCGCATGAGATATGCTGTACGTAGGATCTGATACCCAAAGGTTGCCTCTAACATCCATCCATCTAGTGTGACTATTGCAAGGAAAAGAAAATAAAGTGAGTCTCGATCAGACTTTGGGCTCTCGTGTTTTGTTTTCTTGTGCTAAATGAACATAGATGCAGTCGGGAACTGCCAAAATGCGCGGCATGTCGGCCTTGGCCCAGCGACTGCCTCTACTCTCGAGTAGTCAAGCACCCTCGATCTGACGCCAGCCGGGGGTAAGCTGCTCGCGAACAAGGGCGCAAGACCGCAGCACTGACATGTCTGATAGACTAGGGACCAAATGGCTAAATCAGCCACTGAGAAAAGCGCCGACGGCAAACGCCCCCAACGACGTGAATGGCCGCCTCGATCGAATTGAAGCGGCGATTCAACGGCTTACCGACGCCATCATTCAGGTCCAAGTTCAGGCCGCAGCGCCGCCTGAAACAGAAATCTCATCAAATCACAGCGACAAATTCCGCCGCTCCGTGTCGCCTTTGAGAACAACGGCTGCATCATCTGAGCCTACTTCAACACCGTTATCACTCAATGATGCCTCTCGTCAACTGCTCCAGCTACTCGAGGCTACGACAGCAACGACAGAGCAGATTACCGCCTCTCAGACTCTGAATGATCTGTCAAGAGCTATCAATACCGTAGAACTGAGAGAGCCAGGACCAGGCGGCGAACATGCGCATGCAACTGGCGGCTTCTTCGTCCCAGCGAAAGCAGTTGGCTACACTCTTATGGGCAGTGCGTCTGATGACATCTTGGTAAAAGAACCTTCTAATTTCTTGAACAGAATTTCTACAAACTATGGAGCTCGCGAGTGTAATGTCAATTCAGCCCTCTGATGACTTGCTCAGCCAGGTCACCTTCCAGCCGCAGTACATCTCGCAGAGTGCCTGGATTGTCATCATCAACTTCATCTATTACATCATATGCTCAAATGACCTCGAGCTATCTTCGATGGCGGACTCATTCAGAAATAATGTCAGAATCGCGTTGGATGATGCGGCCATCTATCTACTACCCAGCGATGTCAGCATCCAGGCTCTACTTTTACTGGCAACTCACGGTGACGAATTCGCATGTCCAAACCTCTCATGGATGTTGATTGGTCATGCTTGTCGGCAAGCGCAGGCCCTCGAACTACATAAGCCGCGCCAAGCGGAAAGAAGCATGCAGCAACGGCAGCTATGCTTGTTCTGGGCGCTGTTCATGGTTGACAAGTCGTGCTCCATTGCCTTTGGGCGGCCATGCTTCCTATCAATTGAAGTTTATGCGAATGTAGAATTGCCCAGTGAAGAATATCTGCAGGAATATCGCCCGCATTTGGGTCCGTCGGAGCTCACCAGACAATCGACATTTGGCGGCCATTTCTTTGCGCAATCGATCCTGCTGGCGAAAATCAACGGAGAAATCCTCGACCAAACAATAGCGCAAAGAAATAACGAGCCTGAAAATAAGCTACAGATCAGGCTAGATACTTGCCATCAAAATTGTCAAAAGGTGCAATAACTTCAAGTCATGTTGTAAACTCACTGCTGACTTTGGTAGCTTTTGCATGATGCGTTGAACGCTGAACTGCCTGAATGCACTCTGAAACAGATAGAAGAGATGAAACTCGGTATCAAAACGACTCAATTTCAATATATAAACTCATCAATTCTGCTGAAGCAGCACCAAAAGTCAGAAGCTTCGGCGTGCCTCTCACTTGCGCGGGAGGCTCTATCTTTATTGCCAGATCTCGTGTCAAACTGGACCCAGGTATACAATGGACCGACTTGGTATGAACGTATATTTTATCTAAAACTATCCATGCGCTGAATTTTGAACAGGCAGCTTCTGTATTACCCGTTCACCCCGTTTCTTATCGTCTTCCGCCAACTCACAGCTGTGCGCGACAATGCGACTCGAGAGATGGATTTGTCGCTGCTGCGAACTACAGTGTCCTACTTTGAGAGCATGGTGACCCAAGTAAAAGCACTTGCAGACATTGCATCTAAGCTAGCAGCTACAGCAGGAGCGTTTACAAAGCTGGCGGAGTCGATCGGGAAGCAACAGCCCCTGTCAAAGCTGGAGTACGCCGACGGATCGAGTTCAGCATTTACCAATACCGGAGCCATTGCACTGGACGGCATTTCCATTGACGACTTGTTGGGATTTATCCCCGGCGAACCGCAAGAATCTAGCGGAAGGAAGAGAACCTTTGACACTGCGTTCGATTGGTTTTCTTGGGAATCATACGTCAATCTTGACTCTGCCTACAACTAATCCACCCAACTGCATAATATAAATTCTTTAAGCCTCAAAACGAGACAAGACCCATACCGATCTTGAAAATAGTTCATAGCCTTATTTATGGGCGAAATCTATTCTTTGTTGAGGCTGAATTCCACAGACAGGAGTTGATAGGGCGAGGTAAATTCGGCGGGGCCAATGCTGTTCAGGATGAACTTATATAATTTATTTGCATCTATGTCTATAGTATTTAAGCGCATAATTATCTCTAAAAATATGGGTTTTGAATCAATCTTACTCCTGGCTGGCGCTCTGGATCATCTTCATCAACTCCACAGGATCTTCGGCAAACAAGAGAGTAGAGCTAGCATTGCTTCTCTCAATGAGACTTTGACCCCGTTCAAACATGTCCTTTTCATACTCGACAACCGCGCGATTCAGCGCATCCGTGCTGGTTCCATGCTCAACGATGAGATTGGCGAGCTGGAGGGAGTCGAACAGCGCGCAATTCACCCCTTCACCCACGAATGGGGTCGAGAGGTGAGCGGCATCGCCAACAAGAGTGACTCCGGTGACGGACTCCCAGCTCAAGGATTCTGTCGGCATGTGATACAGTGGCCATCGTCGGAAGGGGCCTTCGCAGCTGGCGATGATGTCTCGGAGATCTTGCGACCAGCCAGAGAAGTATTCCTCCTCAGAAACAAAGTAGCGGCGTGCAATTGCGCCATCCTCGGCAACGAGACTAACGGGGCAACTACCGTCTGAGGTGAAGAAGTCCTCGGGCACCGAGAGAGCCAAGTAGACGCGGTAGGACCCATCTCCCATGCACATGACGGCGATATGCTTGAACGAACCGACCGCAATGATGACACCAGCGCCGACCTTAGCTTTGACCGTCGCATGGAATGGGTTGGTGGTGGAAATACGAGATTCGAGGTAGTGCTTGCCAGAGTAAATCGGCTTGGCAGCAGTGAGCTATCTGTAATTAGCATCGCAATAAACAGAACGCAGAGATGAAGGGGTACTGTACCAATTGCCGCACACGGGACCAGGCTCCATCGGCACCAACAACAAGCTTAAAGCCGCTGACCAAGGTGCCATCTGTAAATGAAATCGACACCTCGCCTTGATCGTCCTTGGTCACCGCTTTCACGGCCTTTCCCCACTTGATGTTGCCTGCCTCCAGGCTGTTCACAAGCAATCGTCGCAGCTCGCGACGGTCAATCTCCGGTGCATCCCTCTCCTCACCAAAGTTCAAGAGCTTGTTTCCCATCTTGTCGTAGAGGACGGCGGCGCTGCCTTCCCTGCGAGCCTTGGCCTCGAACTCCTCCGTCAAACCAGCCTGCTTCAAAACGAGCTGGCCGGTGGTTCCGTGGATGTCAAGAGAGCCGCCCTGCTCATCGGTATTTTCGCCCGCATTGCGCTCGTAAACAACAAAATCAATATTGTTGAGCTGCAAGAGACAGGCCAAGGCAAGACCGCTGGGGCCGCCTCCGAGAATGGCAATCGTTGGCGTCATGTTTGGGCTTAAGGGAGTCGGTAATAGTCGTCGTAGGTATCGGGAAGCTGGAGGTAGTTATAGAAGAATGGCCTGGAATAAAAGTGATGGCTGAGCACGACTTCCATGCATAATTTAAGGGACTGGCGCTCTGCCATTTTATAGAACTTTCCATCATAGAAGGCCCCCCAAGCCGTGACTTACACGAAGGCGCAAAATCGGGCTCCGTGTTGGGTGGACCAGGAAATCAGCTCCGGCCCCGACTATCGTCATTGGTCAGAACCGGATTTTGTAATCTGATTACGTCGATGAATCAGAACCAATTATAATGGAATACCAAAGACCGGACCGAATAACCAATTGTCTGATTTTGGCCCAGACAGCTCCCGTGCAAGTGAGACCTGGCCTGGGGTGGGGCCGGACTCGACCAATCATCCTGCTATGCTTCGGAGAGCTTTCCCGTGCTCAACACTTCTCATTGGTGCATCTCGGTGTTCTCTGGGAGAGTGCAAAACGTGAATCGCGAAGACTATTTTTATTGCCGTCCTATCTAAGATATTGAGGCGCAGCTCTGCGGTGAGTTGAAATATGAACAAGAAGAGGACACAGTGAACCTTTGTTCTCATCAATGAGATTTTGACAGCCTGACTTCACCATTTGATGCTGGACTGCCAGAAAGGGCAATACTGTGAACCCACTCGGTAAAGTCACTTCGTATTTTGTGATATCGACCAAAAGATTTAATGGCTGCTTGGTTTTTCTACTTTTTTGCGAGGAAAGCATCAATAACCTGCATGTGCTTTTCCCGCTTATCAACGTGCGAGAGGTGCGCCGCGTGGTCCAGCTTCACCCACTCGACCTGGTGGATCAAGTCAAAAAAGGGCTGCATGGCAACGTCTTGAGCCATGTCCTCCGAGCCATGGATGAGAAGCGTCGGGACGGCAATTTTGTGCAATCGCGACACAATGGTCCAATCTTTTAGCGAGCCGGTAGCTACCAACTGGTTTCGGCCCAACCTACAACCAGATTAGTGGAAACTTGTACCATGGATGAGGGTCGAATATGCTTACATGGTGATATGTGTGGTGGGATCGGCGGCGAGGCAGTTCAGGGCAGCCTGAACCTCGGGAGCAGGCCACGGTCTTGCAAGGCTCAAGTGACGCTTGGAGAAGACCTCCATGGCTGCAAGATATTCGGGGCTCTCGTAGTCACCCGTCTCGTCGGCCTTGTCAAACGCTGCGCGCTCTGCCTCGGGCATTTTGTTGCGCAACGCAGTGGTGCCGACCGCCCAAAGCTCTTGGCTGGCAAGACTGCTAGCAAGAATGAGGCGTCTCAGATTCGAGCTGGAAGCACCGACAGCCCACTCAGCAGCAAGTATACCACCCCAAGAGTGGCCATAGACATCAACCGGTCGGTCCTGCAAGCCCAGATGGCGCATCAAGTTGTCCAGCTCGGCCTTGAATAGTTCCACAGTCCAGAATGCCTCGTCACCATTCTTTTCGGGCAAGTGAGTCGATCTGCCGTTGCCAATTTGATCATAAAAGATCAAGGGCACGGAGAGGTCCGTCAGTGGCAACAGGTAGTCGTGACAGACACCTGGTCCGCCGTGCAATATGACCAGCGGGGTAGCGCTAGAGTTGACTTCACCAACAGTGCGGTACCAAGTCTCGCATGGCTCGGCTAAGCCGGGAACGGAGAAAACAGCTATGCCTTCAGACATTTTCAGATAACGCTGGGCCTGAAAAATGCAAAGAGTAGGCGAAAGCTCCCATACTGGTTTAAGTACAAAAAGCTCCGTGGAGTGAGAAGAAAAGGCTCATACTGCAGCGGTGGGCGAAATAGGGCAGCCAATACATTTCAAGACATGGTCACATTGCGGGCCCATGGCTGAGGGGATCATCATCATTAATAGCCTGAAAGGTGTCTAATGAACGACGAGGCTCTGAATACTTGCGCAGCTACTCCTGAGGCTTCGCGCCGACAAGTGCGGGGCACAGCTGCGTGTTCAAGGCCTGCTGTCCTGATTGCAGAATAAGCGGCATCAATGAATAGAAAAAGGTTACAAGCAAATAGGCGATGGAGCGTCTAGGCGAAGTCTTCCCCCCCCAAAACAAACAAATTCGCAACGCCATTCGGTGTAGTGTTGAGGTGTAAATCAAGAACCGCCATTGTTCTGCACAGGCTTGGCAACTGCTGTCATTCGAGTGCGCTACACTGAATTTGAATGGCTGCATACGGCCGCAAGGCTGCGCCAGCTGATGTAACGACAAATGACGGCAATGATCAATTATTTATATCAATTTATCCGGATTAGCTCAAATGTGTAGCCGGCAGGTGGCCAGTGTGGGTGTGGTCTCAGGTACTGCGCTTTCATGCCAGCCCGCAAGCAGGTTTAAGGGGCTGAACTGCAAGTGACTCCAAGTGCTTTCAGCTGCCTAAAATGATACGGCGTGCAGAATAGCAGAAAAACAAGGCCAGCAAGGCCATTAAAGGCGGATGCTTTATTGAGTCGGGTTTCTTCTGCGAAAGACTCGCGGTAATATTACCCAGTGTATGAGTGAGCAGCGTTGCCTTTATTGAAGCTTTCTTTCGCTGATAATCGGTAGCGTTACCGCATTTAAAACATGACTTTAGCACTGTCTTTTTGGCAAATTCTTCATCTCACTGTCGCCTACGTGCAATGTGACATACCGTATCTTGGTTAAGTGCTGCTCAAGATTAGGTACTTGATACTAAGCATGCATGGTAACTAGCTTCTGTCATGTCCAATCTAGCCTTCAACACCGTCAGCAGCATCGCCCAGGTCGGCAGGCGGCGGTGCCAGCGGCGCTTCGCCTCGCCGCCGTCGCCAGTTGTTTGTGGAGGTCATAAAATCGACGCAATTTCTGAACAGCCAGCCATATCGCCCCAAAAATTGTTCCGACATCTCGTATGCGGCAGGATCCCAGGCGTTGCCCCAGATGATGAGCCCTGGACGCTCCAGCGCTGTGCCGGCCATGGCAGCACACAGTTCTTCGTCGGAGTACTCAGCGCTGCGATTCAATAATACATCTCTAAATGCCGGCGACGGACACAGATCAATCCATGGGTGATGCTGAATATCTCGCTGTGCGGCCGTGGGTTGCAGTGCGGGCGGAAGCTCTCCTGGAGCTGTGCCGTTGTCGCCGTTGAAGGGCGACAGAATGTCGTGGCGCAAATCCTCCATTGATATGCCCAGCGCTGATGCATTGGACGCCATGGCAAGAATTAGATTGTATTGTGATACGCAGAGAAGCCTTTCGGGTTGCAAGAGGTGTGCTGTTGCACCGCCCCACGAGATGTCGCGAAGCATGCAAAGATATCGGTTTCGCTCAGCGGCTCCTAATTGACAGAAAGACCCAGGCGATGACTGCACGACCACAGATGTGTCGGACGCTGGAGAGGTGTAAATGGTCCAGCGCTTACCCCCTTTCCCAAGCAAATCATTCCTTCGTTGTCCTGCTACTGTATCAGAACTGTGTATAATTTCAGCTTTCTGGTTTTGACTTACGACTATTGCGTTTGTTAATGCGATTCTGTAATCTTCGTCTTTCAACTTTACTCGCATCCGGACATGCCGACATAGGTTGGGCGAGCTGTCTTGACGGCGACGGCGACAGTGAAGTATCGGATTCATCAATCATTATCACTATTGGCGGTGTCATTATATCCATATCCTAGTGATGATATTTTGGCCCAAAGAATTTGAAGATTGGCCGAAATGAAGGCGGACAAAGTGTCAGAAACATGCCTGCTGTCGCTCACGGATGCCCTGCCACAACGCGCTAGTCTCGCTATGGCTAGTTTCATGTCATCAAGCGGTTGCACCAGCTTGGTATTCAAAATGAAAAAGATTTGCATAGAATGTTTTTAAATTAGCGGAGATGATTAACTAGATGATTCTAGATACGTGGCATCTAATGTATCAATGCTACCAATAGCACTTCCGGGCTTGAAAGGCCGCATCACTGTGCCTATACCAACCCCAAGTTCACCAGGCTCTCAGCAGTGTCAGCGATGCACTGCTCCACAGATCGAGGCGCCCAGCCCAGCCCTTTCGCCTTGGAGTTGTCAAAGTTCTTGGAAGCCCCAAGACCGGGGAGGATCATGGCCATCTTCGAGGAAAATAACGCTGCGATCCTAACCACGATATTTGGGAGCTCTCGTGTTGGAAGTTTGCCTGCGAAGTCCGCGTTGCTCTTGGCAATGATCTTGGCAAAGTCCAGCAGATGCACCGTGCTGCTTGCACAGGTAGCAAGATATCGCTGCCCTTTGGCCTCTGGCGACACCATTGCACGAACATGGAGGTCTGCCACATCACGAACGTCGACGACGCCAAAGCAGAGCTGCGGACAGGCGGCCATCCTCCCATCCATCATGGTCTTGACAAGTGCGACTGATGTTCCAATCTCAGGCCCAAGCAGTGGGCCGAATATTCCGGTAGGATTTATGACGCTGAGTTCAAGCTGGCCACCTTCTTTTTCTATAAAATCCCACGCTACCCGTTCTGCCAGAGCCTTGCTCTTCTGGTATGCTTGTACCGGGACATCAGAGTCTAGAATAGACCAATGCTCCTCCGTGAAGGCTGCCGGTGGGGTCTTGTAGCCGTATCCAATTGCTGCGAAGGACGACGTCATGACAACGCGTCGGACGTTGGCATCGCGACTGAATTTGAGGACTCGCAATGTGCCTTCACGCGCTGGCCGTATGAGTTCGTCCTCACTTTTAGGTTCAGAGGACGGAAATGGCGAAGCAACATGGTGGACATAGTCGCATCCCTGGATTGCCTCTTGCCAGCCGTCGTCGCTGGCGAGATCAGCGACAAAGAAGGAAATGCGATCCAAATGGTGACTGGACACATGCGGCCGAAGCGCCCGAAGGAGCTTTTGCTCGCCATCAGACTTTCTTGTAGTAGTGCGGATAATATGGCCTGCAGAAAGAAGTTGGAGAATAAGATGGGAGGCAACATAGCCAGTGCCGCCAGTGACGAGAACAATCTGCGGGCGTGCCAAAGCCATTGTGTAAGTGTTGCGTCGTGTATTCTCTATTGGACTTGGATACAGTAAACGGACAGAGGCGGCAGCCCCGGATTATATACTTGACAAAAGAACCATTTCGGAATTATTGAATTCAAAGTCCGAGTAAGAATTGCCGGTTTTCGTATGCATTAGTAACTATCAGCGACCCAAACACGGACTCGTCACTGTTTCCATTCGCGAGATGGTGGCACAAGCACCTTTGATGACTACGGCTAGCTACACTTGGTTAGGGCCACGGTTGTTGATGTGCCCCAGTCAACAGCAGCAGCGTCACACGGCGCATTTGAAAGGAAATATTCTGATTCTTCCTTGAATTTCTGTCAGATGCTATGAAATTGCAAATATACAACCAGTAATTTGTAGCCAGGGGGCGGCTTGGCAGACTCTCGCAACCTGCACACCTTCGCTTTCTTCCACCAAGCGGATGGCCCATACCGCATTATATGATGGCTGCAATAATAATAAGCTTTGACTCTAACAACAGGCTTATAAAACAGCATCGAATCCTGCATATCAATCGCATAGAAGGAAAACTATACCAGTAATCATCCAGTAACAAAGCCTGCCATTTTTTCGCGATTCGCGCACGTCTGCTCATACTCCCAGTCCACTAGGCTTGTATGGCTATAGTAGAGCCGAGGCTCATTAGGCGTGATCGACAAACCCACTTCCCGCGGTTTCTCCTCTTCTTTCCAATCATTGCATTGTATTTCAATCCGCTATTCGCTTCGCTTTTTTTTTTTCACGTTGAAGCTGCTGGCCGGATGTTATCTCAAGTCCATTGCATATTTGCAAAGCTTACGTGTTGCCTTGGTGAAAAAGCGGTCGAGTTCAACGACAACGCCACGGCGCGCTGCCTGCCTGTGTACTGTCAAGCTCCCCGTTTGAAGCCACATAGCAGTCAGAATGGTCAAACAAGCTGCCACGGATCCCGAGGTCACTCGGGGGCTGAGGAAGTCGGCTAGATCAAAGTACACCTGGGCAGGAGTCCGGCGCATCCCCTTAGCTGCGTGGTTGGCAACGGAGCACGCTCTCGGCCTGTCTGAGCAGTCGCAGCACGTCGACCTCTGG
>JANAKD010001013.1:0-10682 GCA_027627215.1 Lecanicillium saksenae | reverse complement strand
TTGGATGTTTGGATGTTTGGCTGGTCGTTGCGTGATGGTGCCGTGATGGTGCGTGGTGGCGTCGTTTGGTGGCCGGCTAGCGTGCTGTGGCCCTGTAAGAGGCTGCAGGAAGCGGGCTGGTGGCCTGGGATTACCTGGGCTCACTAAACAAGCACCCGAATAGAGTGGCAGCTGGGAGAACCTGGCAAGGTAGCGGGGCTGGCTGGCAGGCAGTTTTTTGTCGACCCGCAACCAGGAAAAAAAAAATCCTGAATTCGATGCTGGAATGACAAAGTCGATGCTTGGGCAACTTTCAAAACTGCGATCAGACGGTGCGCGGCTCGATGACAGAAATTGGTGACAAATTTGCTAACAAAAGCAGCAACAGTGCTAGTGCTCTCTGCTGAAGCAAACAATGACAAACGGTAGCGATTGAAGGCCAACAGTCGTGGGCACAAGATGTTCAGCAAACAGCGTTGAAACGAGCGAAATCAAGGTCAAGCCAACAGGAAGAAATTTCAAAATTCTGACTCGGAGGGAGGCTTTATTTATCAAATGCTCGGTTGCGCAAATCCCTCTGCGAATGGCCTGTGATGGCTCCGAGGGCCCCGCCACGCAACCTTTACACTACCACACACCTATCGCACTTGGCGCCCATCATGACGCGTCGCTCTGGCCTCGCCATTGTCCAGGCACTGTCTTGTAGGTTTACCTAGCGCCTGTTGGATCCTGGCCCAGCTGTCCGTCGGCCTGTGCAGGTTTCGCCAGACTCTCCGGCCCCCAACAAGTGTGCCCAGAACACAGCCCGAAAACTGGTTCACCATCGACAATTTCGCTCCACCACGGGCCACCTCGCCTTTGCACGGCGCTGCACAGCCCTGTCCATGGTGGGTGCTGGCCTTGGAAGCTGTGCATATCAGTGCTGGTGCTGTCTTGAAGCGGCAGCCATATGCACATCGTACGGAATGCCCAAGTCATGGCCACGCACCACGCAAGGTTTTCGTATTAGTGCCTCTGGTGGCACCATTCCCAGCCTCATCCGAACGCCGATCTGGCCGCCGCTTGCGACAAGACATGGGCGCCATTGTTGATCAACGCAAAAAAGGCATCCTCCATCGTCGTGCTGCAACGTAGATGATGCTGCCGTAACCCCCCTCGAAACTGCTTCCGACATGACTCAATTGCTTCAACTTCGGCCGCCGTCACATCCGCGATGGGCTGACTTGGCTTCCCTATTAAAATGCGCATTTCCAAAACACACAAAAGCCGTTCTGGTATTGTTCGCTTCTGCTTTGGTGCACCACTGCTGCGCACTGCAAACTCAATCTGCCAGCCACCCCACTCGCTGTCCAGCAATGCTGTTTCATCACAATTAAGCATATGGACTAAGACTCGCGATAACGCCCAAAGAATCATATTCCGGCGCCGCATTATTAAGTGGCTGCAGCAAAACATCTACAGCCTCAACAGCCTCGCCTTCAGCCGCAATCTCATACAGGGCAATTAATTGCAATGTCTTCGGCGCATAAATTCCCGGCCGTGCCGCCGGAAATTCCACCCATCGTCATAAACCGTAGGAAATTCTGCTGTCGCGATGAAACATATTCTCACACCCCAGGAGTATGAACACTTCCCAAACTTACACAACTTTTGGACCAAGACTGGATTTTCTTGCAATGGCAAAAGTGAGTAAACCTGTCTATGGATCGCTCATCTCCATGCTCACCACAGTAGGCCGGATTCATCATGTCGAGTTTCTCCACGACGGCCCTCGCTATCGTAGCAATATTGAACTAGGCGACCCCGATACCAATACAACCCAAGTATTCGTTATTGAGCAGCCCGATACCGCCACATTGCGCTACTTATTGGATTTCCACATCACCGACAAGTACGATTTTTTAAAATGCCTCGACGACTTCTTCCATGATCAGCCGTCTTTTAACTTTAAGGAGATACGGCCCAAGATACTTCAAATGCCCTCCGTACTCGCAAAACAGAACCACCTGACATTCAGCTACGTGCTCGCTCGGCAGTTTGACAAGCCGTGTCGTCTAGATTATGCTACCATCCAAAAGGCTGCTAAAGACTTTGGAACGTGGCGGGACGACCATGATTTTGGTCCGATGAATCCGGTGCAGCGTCGCGAGGTTGGTGGGGAGACGACCACTTTTGCGCCTCTCGCACTCACACGTACCTCGGCCACTGCATGGTTTGACAGCCATCAAGATCGGCCATGGAAGCTTGGTATGTCCCAAGCACCCACCGGAGACCCCCATGCTAATCGACCAGGCGTCATCCTCCTAGATAGGCATCCGGAGTTTTGGGGCCTTCCATGTCAACTGCAAGTCCCGTTTGCCATTATCAACGGGCGATACTATGGGACCATTCACACCCGGTCTCCGGCGGACCTTTTATTAGAATGCATGAAGCAAAACGGCACGCTCAATTCGGCCAGCGTTCCACCACCATTGGTCGTCGTAGAAGACCTGTACAAATTGGTTGCCCATGAGTGGGCTCATCTGGCCGCCTATTTCACGAGGGACCTTAATGCCATAGAATGGGCATTGCAACGCGGCAGTGGTACTGATGAAAACGACGTAGACCATCTTCGCCAGGCTATGCGCGACATGTTCTTCTCCCGCAGACGCATGACGCATTATTGCTTCCTCATCAAACACACCGTCGACGCGGCTGCCATCCAAGGTCGGCCGGTATGGTGCACGCCACAAAACTCAACGGAAGCGCAACGCCTTGCAACAAAGCAAACGGCTGATGGCTTACAAAAGGATATCGGCGCGCTAGAGCACACAATGACGCAAATTCATCTACGTTTGCAGAGTACAATGACACACATCACAGCAGAGACGACAGTCATGGAAGCCGACCGCACGCGCGTCCAAAACAAAATCTTGCTTGTTCTCGCCATCATCGGCACCATTTTCCTTCCCGTCTCTTCACTTGCATCAATATTTAGCATGGGCGGTTCATGGGCAGTTGGCGAGCGAAGTTTTGGCTTGTTTTGGGCTATCTGTGGTCCGGTCGAGGTTGTGCTCCTGGCTCTGCTGCTCGGTGTGAGCTATTGGGACATTCATTTCTAGCCCATAATGGTCATCAGTCGTCGCTCGTAATCGTTCAGACTCGTCCCAAAGTGCCATGTGCCATGCCACCGTCCGTCACACCCCGAGCACAATTCCAGCCAGCGCATCCTCCACGTCCCAGGTTCACAGGGCCCAGCGCTCATCGAGCCTCACAAAAGTCGCATCGTTGAGAATTTCCGTGTCGTAAAGAAAATGATTTGACGTCTTTTTAATTGAATGCCTTTTTAACGCAAGGCGGTATTTTTTATATCCTTGCCTCCAATGCAGCCAAAATCAAACCGCCTACTACCAACTCCATCCCGAAACCTTTATTTATATCGAGGAGGGGTACAGCATGACACGAACCGAAGCGCCGAAAGACTTAGCGGGAAGGGGAGAAGAGAACTTGGCACGGACAACGCCAGAGTTGCCTAGAACGAGTTAGAGAACTGCCGCTGGAAGGGGACGTCTTCTCGGTGAATTGTTTCTGATTGCAAACATACCGTGAGGGCGGGTGACCTTGCCCCAGATCACGCGGATCTTGGTGCCACGGATCTCCTTCTGGCCGCGGTAGACGAAAGCAACACGCTTGCCAAGGTAGAAGCTGGTTCACGGTGTTAGCCGGTGCTCGCGTCGCACAACGTTCTCGAATTTCGTAGACATACTTGGCGCCCTTAACATCATCGACACCCTCAATCTTGATGAGGGAGGTACCGGGGCGGGTGATGTGACGAGAGCGCTGGTAGCTCAGGTGACGTCCCCTGCAAACTTTGGTCAGCGCAAACGTTCCTCCAAAAAAACAAAACATTTTGTTCCTCGAGCCGCAATTCCAGAACATCGAAATCCCAAAACGAAATCGGTCGAATCGAACGGTGGTCGCACTCACTTGACGTATACTGTAACAATGTTAGCAATGTGAACCCTTGCATTATCATCCTCGACGATCCGTCATTCAATCTTGAATCGCAATCGTCCAGCATCTCGGCATTACGTACGTCTGTGTCCGGCTTCAGAAGGCATTTTGTCTGATAATTCCACCGCTACCGTAAGAAAGAAAGGCGTAGGAAAGACGTCTTAGCGAAAAGACCTGTCCCTTGTTGTGGTTAGTCGTCGATGGTTGTGTCGTCAAGTCGGACTAGGAAGTTCCAGGTGGATGCGATAATGGTTGTGTGGTGGACTCGCAAAGCCCGAAAATTTGTGCCCTCCACGTCACGTGCCCACTTAGGGCAGCTTGGGAATTTGGTCTGTCGACTGTGTGTTCTCACCAGCCACAGAAAATGCCCACTTCTCCTCCAAGTGGGGTCGCGGCCTCACTAGCCACACTGCGCCACATCGGCATCTTCGGCATCAGACAGAACCAGTTGAAACTTACACGGTGAATGCGACTGCCCATCAGCTTACATCGCTGATGTGAGGTGCTCTGCAGCCATTTTGGCGCGGAAAAATAAGAAGTCGCTGCGAATGATCAAAATACATAAGACCTAGACAGAGACAACCTGGCCGGACATCAACTTTTGGCCAGCATACCTAACCCCCGGGGTCTTGGAAATCCCTCGTAGATACGGCCGGCCAAACGTCCGGGGTGGGGCCAAAAAGTCCGCTGTAACGTAGAGTCTGACATAGCATTTCGCTATCAGCGCATCATAGCTCAGCGATAACATTAGTGAGCCAAGTCCCGCCCCAGAGGTCGACCTTCAACAACTCAACACTCTTTCCACGAGCAGCTCCCTTCTCACCACCCCCGACATTCTCCTCGCCGACAGCTTCATCTCCCCGCCAATCCCCAGCTCGTCTGCCTTGAATTCCGCCACAGCCGCCGCCGTCGCAGCAATGGAGCAAACCTCTTCTTCGTACGTTGCCCGCCTTCACCTTGCCTCTCTGCAACCCCACCATCAAGCTCCCTTTACCGCTAACAACCACGCCCCCCAGCGCCATGGAGCTCAAGGAAAATACCACAATCGTCGTCCTCGGCGCCTCGGGCGACCTGGCCAAGAAGAAGACAGTACGTCCGCCTACCGCGCTCGACTTTTTGATGATGAAACGCTGACCCCAGGACAGTACCCCGCCCTCTTCGGTTTGGTAAGAATGCTGGCCTTCCGGCCCAACCGCGTAGCTAGCTACTAACACGCCGCAGTACCGAAACCAATTCCTGCCCAAGGATGTCCGCATCGTTGGCTATGCGCGCACGAAGATGGACCACGAGGAGTACCTCCGCCGAATTAAGTCATACATGAAGACCCCTACCAAAGAGATTGAGCAGCAGCTCGAGGAGTTCTGCAAGCTCTGTTCCTATGTCTCTGGCCAGTACGACAAGGATGAGTCCTTCGAGGCTCTCACCAAGCACATGGAGGAGCTCGAGAAGGGCCGTCCCGAGCACAACCGCCTCTTCTACATGGCTCTCCCCCCCGTCCGTCTTCACAATCGTCTCCCAGCACCTCAAGAAGTGCTGCTATCCTACCAAGGGTATCGCCCGCGTCGTCGTCGAGAAGCCTTTCGGCAAGGATCTTGCCAGCTCCCGCGAGCTGCAAAAGTCGCTCGAGCCCGACTGGAAGGAGGAAGAGATCTACCGCATTGACCACTACCTGGGCAAGGAAATGGTTAAGAATATCCTGATTATGCGCTTCGGCAACTCGTTCCTCGGCGCCACCTGGAACCGTCATCACATCGACAATGTTCAGATCACCTTCAAGGAGCCCTTTGGCACCGAGGGTCGCGGTGGTTACTTTGACGAGTTCGGTATCATCCGTGACGTCATGCAGAACCACTTGCTTCAGGTCCTGACGCTCCTGGCCATGGAGCGCCCCGTCTCTTTCGACTCGGAGGATATCCGCGACGAGAAGGTTCGCGTTCTGCGCGCCATTCCCGCTCTCGAGCCCAAGAACGTCATCATCGGCCAGTACGGACGCTCGCTGGACGGCAGCAAGCCCGCTTACAAGGAGGACGACACTGTTCCTCAGGACTCGCGCTGCCCTACCTTCTGCGCTCTCGTCGCTTACATTAAGAATGAGCGTTGGGATGGCGTGCCCTTCATCATGAAGGCTGGCAAGGCCCTCAACGAGCAAAAGACCGAGATCCGTATTCAGTTCAAGGACGTCACATCCGGTATCTTCAAGGACATTCCTCGCAACGAGCTGGTTATGCGCATTCAGCCCAACGAGAGTGTCTACATTAAGATGAACTCGAAGCTTCCTGGTCTCAGCATGCAGACCGTCGTCACCGAGCTCGACCTCACCTACCGCCGCCGCTTCTCCGATCTCAAGATTCCCGAGGCCTACGAGTCGCTCGTCCTCGACTGCCTGAAGGGCGACCACTCCAACTTTGTCCGCGACGATGAGCTCGATGCCAGCTGGCGCATCTTCACTCCTCTCCTCCACTACCTTGACGATAACAAGGAGATTATCCCCATGGAGTACCCATACGGTAAGATGACCCGTTTCCCCCTTACAAATTTCAATGCTAACAAAATAGGCTCGCGCGGTCCCGCTGTGCTCGACGACTTCACTGCTTCGTATGGATACAAGTTCAGCGATGCTGCCGGCTACCAGTGGCCGACAACATCGGCAGTGCCTACCAGCAGCAACAACAACAAGTTGTAAGTGAGCCCACATCCCTGGTGCGCTCGTAGCTTACAGCGTGTAGTTGAACGACGGGGTAGACAGATATGATAATGTACAAGCTATGAAAAAAATAGTTGCTCAATTTGGTTGAATAAAAAAATAAAGTTTATGATTCAAAATTCTAAGCACTTTTTCCCATCAATTTTCCGCTGTGACATGGGATGGGATCGTCGGTGATTGTCTTCAGATGGTCTAGGTGAACGTTAGTCGTACAAAGGTGGTCCGTGCACCCAGCCTCACATGACTTTGTCACCCTCGCAAACATCTTGGAGCAGACATCGCATAGCGCATCTGCATCGCGAACGCCATCGATTCCTCCGTCGCGCGCATTTTTATCCGGGGGTCATCGGAAACCTCATCGCCTCCACATCCCTGATCCCTTTTTTTTTTGTGTTTGCGCCGCCCGCGATGCCCTGCCGGCTGACGCCTGCACCAACCACCNACAGCGACCTGAAGACGAGAGGGCGAGCCGCGCGGGCTTGTCGATGCCCGGCGTCCTCGAGATGGAGAATGGCGACGCCAACGGGCGCACCGATCACGACCGGCCGGCCGCCGCCGCCGCCCACGTCAACGGCGCGGTCGACCATGCTGCTGGTNGCGCCGGACAAGGGCAAGGCCACGGCCGTTGTCAACTCAGACCCGACGCGCATGAATGACCTGCCCGACGACATTGTCCACATCACGCAGGGCTTCGTCCCGCTGTCAGCGTTCCTCACGCGCCTGGCTCAGCTATCGCACAACTCGCTGCAGGAAAAGATACTGGAGCTCGCCAAGATGCCGATTCCCGCCTCGGCGGTCAATGGTGCGACCAACTTCACCTCGAGCGCGCCCGACGACACGTCGGCGGAGAACCTGCGCAAAAAGGCTGCGCTCCTGCATTTCACGCAAGACATGCATGCGAAATGGGTTAAAGCCCTCGTCATTACAGAATGGAGTCGCAAAGCTGCGAATGTCAGCAAGCTGATTGACTTGAAATTCCATCTCGACCAGCACCGCGTCCTCTTCGACATGGCCTTAGATAACATGGTCAATGTCAAACGAGACTTGTCCTTTGCGCGCATGCCCAGTCCGGATTTGAAGACGGCATTGCAAATATTATCCACCGGAAGTGCTCCATGGATACCTGATGTACGCCCCTTTCGCTGCCGCCCTCGACAAAAATTTGCTAACAACCGCAGCATCAATACATAGAACCCCCTCCCCTAACACCCGACGAGCAACTACGTTGGATCAACGACCTCAACACACTATTATCCCTGCGACTCAACTTGGATGACTACGATAAAATACCACATCAATTCCGCGACTACGAGATTGGCTCCGGCCGGGTAACATTCAAGGTTCCCGGCGAGTTTGAGGTGGAGCTTACGATTGCCGACGAAGATTTTGATAAGCAGTTTTGGTTCATCGATTTCCGATTTGCATTCAAACCGTCCGCCATATCCCTCTCTGAGGGACTACGAAATTACCTGGAGAATTGCGTCAACGATGCGCTGTCGAAGGATGGCCTGGCTGGCTGCTATCAATTCCTGCACGAACTCGTGTTAACGGCCAAGATCAACGAGCTTAAACGCCAAGCTCTCCAACTGAGCAGAACATCTTGGGACGGCACCCTCGTCGTCGAGCCGCTCAATCGTGCCTTGGCGATTCAGTACTGGTCATCGCGCGCATCGGCCAGCAAGAGCTGGGTGCTTATCGCGATTAACAGTGGGAAGAAGAACGGTAAAACAGACGCAAAGTCATCAAGTCATTTGGTGGCAAAGTGGTATAGAGACAACAAGGAGGTCAAGGACGTCAAGCTGGCTCTTGATGTTGACAATCTCTCAGCGGAGTCTCTTCTGAAAGAAGTGATTGGACGGCACATTGGATATATTCTGCAGAGCATTCGTGATAAGCTGCTTGAAGCACCACGCTTCAAACACCGTGAAGCGGCTATGACGCTGCGCATCTCGAACAAGGACCCGGGCGCTTGCATACTTACAACACAGGTTAGCCATGCCGACACAACGACGCTCCTCGTGGAACCGACGACGGGCATGTTTGCGATAAAGCCGCAGTCAAAGTTCTCCATTCAATACGAACATCAGCTCAACAACGGCAAGAATACGGCCGAGGATGGCGTCACTTGTCTGGAAAATGTGCGCTGCGCTATGATGGAGGATGAGCTGCATCGCCGCGGTAGCGCAACAGGCTGGCAGACCCAAAAATCGCCTCTGAATTTGGAGGAAACAAAATCTATCACAAAAATGCGCGACTGGTCTCGCACGATTTGGATGCGCAAGCGGGGTTGGGGACAAAGCTGGTATGCAGTTGTATTCCTTGGTCTTGGTGGCGACGAGTGGTGGTTACTGGAAGCGAACCGTAATGAACCAGGTCGCGTCGTCAAATTCCAGGCCAGGCTACCTCTCAGCAAGGGTTATGCAGATCTCTCTGATACCTTCTGGAGCAACCTCACAATATTCGCTACCGGCATGATTGCGCAAGCAGTCGACATGCGTGAGTTGCACCGTCTTCGCATCAAGAGCCGGACCAACGACAGCATCGACCTTGCTCTACCCCGACAAATTCACCTACCCTCTATCCAAGTCGCTCTGTCTGCCATGTTCCCAAGCATGGTCTACGATGGTGGTGCCAAATCAGAATCCCGCCAACCGTGGGCCAACAATATGGTCACTATTCGCTTCAAGGGTATCGAATCCAATGACGACAGCCTGACATGTGTATCAGAAGCTGTTCTTCGCGTGCGCAAGCCGTCCAAGTTTGCCGCGCTCAAGGGGACCGTTGACGGAAACCTTTCATACAATGCAAAATTGGGCGAGTTTTGCCTCCGTGTACAACATGCCGTCGGTGAGCCAGTCTTGGCGCTCCTCAAGTCGCGAATCCAGGCTATTGACCGGTTCGTCAACTTTTTGGAGGCCATGGACAAGGCCAAGGGCTCGATAGTGGGCGAGCTGGTGACGCTGAAAGAAATAAGATTTCTATACCAGGCGAACCCCGACAGCAAGCAATGGCGCATCACGCTTGATCTCTCCCGCGGCGACATTGCCATCAAGATCGACCGTGGCAACCCGCACTTGCGCGTTGTCGATCTCATGCAGCAGCTTGTTAACAGTGATGGCGGCATAGGAGCGCTTATGGGGTGGCTCCCCGCATCGCTGCAGGTGCTCGAGGCAATTAGCAGTATCGAGGGCCGTTGGGAGGAGCTTCAGTCGAAGCGCGTTGGCCAAGTCGAATTCGCCATGAAGACGCTGTCGTGGCTGAGCATGCAATACACGATTGCCGGGCCATCGGCTTCAAAGCAGATCAACCTGCAGGTGCGCACGAAAACGCGCCGCGGAGAGGCTTGGTGGCACGTGTGGCGCTCCGACGACGGCGCCAACGACGATGGCTACGCGACGGCGCTCAAGGCTGTTTGGGACGGCCGCGGTGAGGGGTGGATGGGGCTGTCAACCGGTGNCCGCCGCGCGATCTGAGGGCGGCGTCATCGCCATGCTGCTAGCGGTGGACGATGCCATGCGCTCCGCACTCGCTGATGACGCATCCACGGCAGCGACGCAGTCCTCGGCAAACCCGTCGTTTACGCAGCCTACTACGCAGAGCCAAAACAGTAACAAGGACGTGGTAGTTTTGGATTAAAGCGATTTGTACCTACGATTTATAGCATAAGACAACCCCCAGCACCGGACATGATACCAATTGCTTAGATGTAATAATGGAATGAAAAAAAGAAGAAAAATTGTTTTATACAATTGTTTTACAGAAAAGATGTGGCTATATGTTTATATACAAGAGCCTCGATTCCTCCATTTGTCCCCCTAATGTCTCTACGCTTTGCTGCGAGGCTGCCGGCAGAGAACGGCTTCGATCGGTACCATGCCTACCGTAGGATCGCGGATAAAGTCGTCCAAGCCCGAGTACTGGTGGCCCTGGGCGATGATGTGGGCGGCATCGTAGCCATTGCGGAGAGCACCCATGACGCCGAGGCGGCCGTATGAGCCATTTGCTA
>JANAKD010001012.1:0-10685 GCA_027627215.1 Lecanicillium saksenae | reverse complement strand
GACTCGCCCACCCCAGCAGGCTTGTCCATACGGAAGGTAAAGTCGCTTTGAGGCGGCACATGAAAGCGATTGGTTTGTGGGGGTCGGTCGCCATACGCTCGTGACCTAGAGCCGCCGCGGTCTCTTCTATCGTGATCCGAGTGGTCGGGTCGCCAGCTGTCGCGGTTTCTCGGAGGATCGTCGCGGGGCCGGAAGCGACCACTGGGTGGCCTACGACCGTTATCCGGGCCGCGATTGTTGCCATCGCGGCGAGGCGGTTGATTGCGCGGCATATTGCGCGTTTGGAAGGGTAGCGCCGTTGTGTGTGTGTTTGGAAGCGTTTGCGCCTCGCGACTGACGATAAATTTTGGCGGCGAAAAAAAGTTACAGGTTCGGGAAGGAAGTGAAGTGCCGATCACTGCTTACTCATCAGCGATGGCTGCTTTCGTTCTCAGTATTCCGACCACCGCCAAAGAGAGTAGAATGCCGAAGCAAAGTTGTAAAGTCACCGATTATTTAATGACGCATCAAACAATTTTATTGCTTAATTATTGGGGGAAATCTGCTGTGAAGCATGAGAAGGTCATTGTCTGTGATTGACTGTAAGAGCTCGGCGAAGGTGGGCCACACAACGCGGTCTCAGCCTCAGTTGTAACCAGCTCAAATTAATGTCGCTACTGCATGAATGAGCGATAGCCACAAAAATCGTGAAAATGTCGGCCGATGATGGAGCAAAGCGCGCCCAGGATCTCAACGACGCCATGCTAGGCGTACCCGGATACGCAGATGACACGATGTTCTTTGTAGCCCGCTATGGTCACAAGTGCCAGGTGTGTGCAGATTGGTCCAGTCATTACTGCAAGTTTTGCAGAGCTTCTCTGACCCCCTTATCGCGACAGTCTACCCTCCGCAAAGAAGATTTTGATACTGTTATCAAGAATACACAAGACATGGGAGAAGCCATGAGCAAATCAAATAGTAATCAGGCGCGCATTTCTGAACTTCGAGCACAGGTGATGGAGATTCTCAAGCCGTTTCCCGAGCTGGCACAAGACTACGACAGATTTGCTGCTTCTTCAAGGTCCACGGCTGCTATACTTGGAGTTAGAAAGCGATAAATGTATCCAGGATATTCAAAACCTGATTTCCCAGTCGCTGATATCGTGAGCATAATTGAGTATAATGAAGGCAGTGTGTGACAACACGATCTGGTACCAGTTCCAATTTAGCACAAGAAGGTCAGCTCTAAGATGACGTGTATGACTTTAATCAAAATATTCATAAATAAAATGTAATCTTCAATATTTGCCTATTTAACCAAATTTGTTTCCAAAGGCCACTGCTATAAGAAAGCTTGATTTGGATTGCGTGTACCGACAGGCAGCGACTTGAGCGCATGTGGGGCTCGAAGGCTCCCTGAGCTAGCTGGCCACATTCACATTAGCCACAGTTCAGGAGTCTCTTTGATAAACGCTCGCAAGCTGTCCTCGACCCGCGAAAGCACTCATCCCGAACTACCATCTCGCGCGCGCGCCCCTTATCCGCGAAACGACATTCTCATATACGTGCCATCGGATTGAACCGATTCCCATTCATCTCTTTCCACCGCAGCAACGCACACCGCAACCCCCCACAACCGAGTACACACACACACACACACATAACCACAACCGTCATGTCAAACTACTACGGGCAGGGCCGAGTCGGACAGCAGGAGGACGGAAGTGTGTGGAAAATGTCCCAGGGGGTGCTGCATGTGACGGAGGCGTCAGCGTCAGAATACTATTTGCAACCGTGACTGCTCGGGTGAGGGTTGGGCACCCGAAAACTTACATGAGACTTTGGGGGGGATATGAAGAGGTAGCTCTGTTGTTGCTGGCTGTTGAGGCGTCGTGGCCGCGAGGCGGCTGCGCGCCGCCGCCAGGTTGGCCTCTAGCTGGGCAATCTCATCCTCAATTGAACCGACGTCTGCAATTGGGTCGTGCGACGCCATGTGCGGTGGCTCATTGAAGGGTGAGCCAGCAGATGTGTTGGGAGGAAAGACAAAAGTTCAGGCCGCTGGGCTGGTGGTCACTTCGCCGAAATCGCTTATCTGTGGCGGATGGGGTCTCGGAGCCGTGAAGCGGGCACCTCCGGCCGAGACAGTTGCATCGATGAGCAGCCGCTCTTCTCAGATAGCTGTAACTTTTTAATTCATATAAACTAAACTCGCCTTCGCGAAATCTCTCCGCAGCTTCGCTAGAATAAATATTATAGCAATCACACAGTGCGACGCTGTCGTCTGCAAGCACGCGACCATCTTTCAGCGCCAAGCGGCGAAATGCGATACGAATTCATAATCTCCATATCCGGTTCTACAATTTATCCTGATATCCACAAACACCCAGAAACTCCTTGCTGTGATAAAATACACTGATGCCCAAAACAACACAAGCTTAGCCCTTCTACCGAATGGGTCGTATGTTCTCCTTGTCTAGATTTCGCCCCCGCGCCCTCTTCTTCTCCGCCATGCGCTTCTCGATTCTCGCCAGCGCAGCAGCACGACGCTCCGGCGGCAGATTGATCCCGCCCGGGATGGTAATGCCCGAGTGACCCTGTCCGCCCTCCTCGGGACCGCCGAGCTTCGCAAAGCGACTTCTTAGCAAGTCAATAGCGTCATCGTCATCGTCTGATTTGCTGGCGCGTCGCCTTCGTTCGGCCTGGTCGTACTCTGATGAAATCGCCTGCTTCTTGGCCGCTGACGGTGTCACGCCACCGTTCTCGATGCGTCTCGCCACGCTCTCCCCGAGATAGTCCAGGTTTCGTGGCTCTCTAGGCACGAATTCCTGCCATTGGGATCTCGTGTCGGCCTGTCGTGTTCGTCGCGTGGGCAGACGCTCCGGGCTAGGGGGCGCATCCTCACGGAACTTTTCTCGCAGCGATCGCGATTTTCTCTCCTTGGAGGACAGATGCGGCTTGCGACGGTCATCGGTATCCAAACTACGTCGAGGCTCGGCGGCAAGCACGGGCTCGTTGAAGTCGTACATTTCCGCGCGGCCGGCGTGGCTAGCAACATCCCAGCTTTGCGGTCGAGGCTTTTCTGCCTGTACAGATTTCAGCGTCTTGATTTCTTGTTTCTGCTCCGCAATCTTCGACTGTGCGCGTTCGAGCAAGGCGCGAGTTCTGTCATCATGCTTCGAGGATTCATCTCGGAAAGCTTCGAATTCCGATCGCAAGACCAACATTTCTTGATCCTTCCTCGCCGAGTCCTCCTTCAGTGCCTTGATTTGGACCCTTAATTCTTTTGTCCGTGACGTTTCGCTTGGGGCTTCGTTTATGGCGACGCTTTGCTCTCGAGCGGCTTGGAGCTTGGCTTTTAATGATGACACCTGGTCGCGAAGAGTGCCCATTTCCCGTAGTTGGCTCTTGGCCTGTCGCAATTCACGTTGTGTCTCGGCGAGAGCCTTGTGAGTCGCGGGTGACGCACTCCCCTGTCGGCGCCGCCGTTGCCCTTCGGCCCTCTGCTCTCTGTCGTGTAGCGCTTCTTCGAGTTCGGTTTCTAGTTTCTGCACCTTCTCTCGATATTGGGTGGCCAGAGTCGTCTGCGATGCTAGTTTGTCGAGAAGTTCGACAGTCGCATCACCGTCTTCGGCTTGTCGCGCATCAGCAATGTTTGATTCATTCTCTGCAATCATTTTCTCCATCTTGAGAACTTTGAGCTGCTCGTCACGTAGGCGCTCCGCCAACTGCATTGTCTCGGCGTCCCGTTGTTTGGCGTAAGATTTGGCAAGTTGCTTATACTTGAGCAATTTCTCGAGCTCAACTCTGGCATCCTCGTGATATTTTTCGAACTCTTCTTTCCAGTATTTCCCAGATTGCGAGTGCGGTTCGTTTAGGTCGAGGGTCATGTCGCCAGGCATTTGTTCGCCGTCGTCATCTTCTTCCCATTCGTCGTCATCGTCGGGAGGTTTTGCTTCGCTAACTTTGGGCTTCGTCGTTCGGCTGCTCGGCGCATCATCTGGCTGTGTTGTGGATTCTGTTTGACCAGGTACATCGTATCCAAAGGACACTCGCTTGCGCCTCGCCGCACCAGTACCTGGTGTCAGCAGGATACCGGCAGGTTTCGAAGGCGTATTTGATTCCCTATCACCGGTGGAAGTGGTTGCGCTTCGTCTTCCGGTTCTCGCAGGTCGAATGTCGTGACGTCGAGGACTGCCGAATAGAGCGCTTTTGAATGCTCGGGCAGCGAACACGGGGGCTGGCGTATCGGGCTGTTCGATCTGTGTAGTATCGTCTAGATTTCAACCGAGTTAGAGAGTCAGGGCGACCAGTTTAAAACTGCAAGATGTTGCCCGTAATGTCAGACTTACCGGCTTCATCGACCGCGTTGGACGCGTTGTCGCCGCGCTTCAACATCCAGCCGAGCATTTCGACGGTGTGCGGCAGGAATGCACCGGTAGAGGAGATGGAATAAAGCCAGAAGGATTGTTCAGGTAAGGATATATGTGTATGCGCAAGCAAAATTCAATGCGGGAAGCAACATGCGCGGCTGCTTGGGTGTGGAAAGGCGTGGTTGCTATGTAAGTGTTTACTTTGGGCGGGTTTGGATGTTGTGTTGCTAGCGCGCGGGCCAGGGCGCGACCAACCAGCTGGTTTGCTGGGGCTCTGGCCAGACAGTGGCGTCGGGCAGCTGATGACGCTATAGCGGCAGGGCTTAGGCGTTGGCGAGACCAGGCCGGTTGACAGAGACATGCCCTCAACTCTCCAACGGCTCTTTAATATTTTGAAAAATTACTAGTTAATTTAATAGAGCTTCAAATACTCTCCAAAAATTTTCTCTCGATTTTTCAGTTCGTATACAGATCACCACGGCCACCTCCCCCTCCCGCAATCCAGTCCGTCACAAGCTCCCTGTCAAAATTCCTAGTGAGAGCTACAGCTGAGCTCTTCCCCACCATACCCCGCTATTCTTCACAACGTCAACCGCAGGCCTTCTTCCTCCCCGATTTGACATTCTTCATACCAAACTCGATCGATAAATATACCCCTACCAGATTCATCATGGCGACTTCGGCGTAAGCGGTCACGGCCTAGGCTGTGATACTTGCCCAGAACTCACGCAACCATGGCGTGGCAAGCTACCGGCGCATGGAAATCGCCACTCGTCAAGCAACCAGAGGATGACTCAAGCTTCCCTGGGCTCAAGCCCACGAGCCCAGAGGCTACCAACAAAATTGAATATGAGGAGCTGCAGCAAAACGAACTGCTGGCCCTAGAAGCCATCTATGGCGAAGATTTTGTTAAGCATAGTGGCACTCATAATGCCTGGCAGGTATGGGGGCATGCTTCCCGAACAGTCTTGTGACTCGAGACACTGACCGCTTCTAGAAAGCAGAACCATGCTTCGATATAACGATCAAGGCATCGACTGATGAAGACTTTTTTGTCACAATCGGTTTCGTTATGAACGCAACATATCCCAAGACCCCTCCGATCATGACGGTAAAAAAACAAGGCTTTCTCCGCGAGTCGACCCAGTTCAAGATTCAAAAGTTTATCGAGACACAGCCAAAGATTTTTGCCAAAGATGGTTCGGAAATGGTGGACCAAATTGTCGAAGGCATTCGTGAGATCCTCGAGGAAGCCGCGCAAGCCAAGGCTGATGGCAAAAATCTTCCTTCTCTGGAAGAAGAGCGGGAACGTCACGAAGCTGAGGCTGCCCGAGCTGCCCAGAAACAAAAGGAGGCAGAGGACAAGAAGCGAAAGGAGGAAACCAAGGAAGAGGAACGTATCATTGCTGAGATGCTCCAGCAGCAGCTTGACCGCCAACGCCAAAAAGCAAAAGAGTCTCGCCAGAGTCGTCGCCCAAACGGTGCCAATCAGCCAACAGCCCAGGCCAGCGAAGTTGTTGACGATAGAATCGACTTTGATCAATTTTGCAACTCTACTGACAAATCTGGAAACGAAATTACATTTCGCTCTGTGGCGTCAAAATGCGATGAGCGCTCAGGCAAGGTGTCGGTGGTGTACACGGTTCGCCCCGTAGTGCCCACCGGAACGTGCAACCAAACGCTCGCTCTCAAAGAAGCTACTCTAAGATCTTCTGGTAAAGAATCTCAAGATTTCAGAAAGCAGCTGCAGTCCCTGGAATCGCGCCTGCAAGACTTGAAAGCGGCCAAGAAGATTGTTCATAGGCAGATTGTCGAGATAATGGACTTCAAAGTCGAAGGTGGAATCCCTTCAGACCCATCCGTCACCAATGCTTGGACGGTTAGAATCTTGATGCCGCTCGCTGACAAAGGCCCGTTGGAAGAGCTACTAGAACTCGCGGGAAATCTCGATGTGAACAAGGTCAAGTCCTGGACTCGAGATTTGCTCGATGCGCTCAACTTTTTGCACAACAAGAATATTGCGCATCAGTGCATTCATGCAGGCAATATTCTACTTTTTAGGGAGTCAACTGGCGAGATTGTTCCAAAGATTGCGGACGCTTGGTATCAGCGCGAGATTCATGCTTTGTGCGAGCAAAAGCAAGGTCCACCAGGCGTCAACTCTGCTAGATCCTCATACTGGCTACCCCCAGAAATTGCTGCTGCTTCGAAACCAGTCTACACCTACAAAACGGATATCTGGGACTTTGGTATTGTCTTTGCGCAGATGATATTCGGACTCGATGTGCTGCGCAAGTATTCCTCGCCGAAGAACCTGATGGAATCTTTGCTGCTCTCGCAGCCACTCCAGGAACTTGTCGGACGATTCTTCAAAGAAGATAAGCAAAAGCGTCCGCGAGCGTTCGAACTAGGTTCAAGCGAATTTCTTGCAACTGACGCTCCGGTGCTCTTCGACGATTCATCAGCTGTCATCTCCAGCGTACCCTCTCTCACCTCCCTTCAAGCTCCGCCGATGCGCTTGCGACGTGACTCTCATAATAGAGGAGCCGCCATCTCGAGATACACGGAAGATTTTGTTGAAGAAGGCCGTCTCGGAAAGGGCGGCTTTGGTGAAGTTGTGAAAGCTAGGAAGAAGCTTGATGGTCAGATTTATGCTATCAAGAAAATCACACAGCGGTCCCAAACGTCTCTCACCGAGATTTTAAAGGAAGTACGACTCCTCTCACAGCTCAGTCATCCTGCAGTAGTCAGATATTACAATACTTGGGTCGAAGAAGTAGCCGACTTCACTGATACCGAGGGAGAGACATCTACGGATGATTACACTGAAGAGACACGCGAAACCGAATCCAATGGCCTTGAAATTCAATTTGCTACCAGCACTGGAGGACTAGACTTCATGTCATCCAACGCACCCATTGCATTTGAGTATTCCGAGTCCAGCGACGACGAAGAAGACGATGACGAGACCGAAGGCGAAGATGACAGCTCTGCGTCGGAGTCCGAGGATGTGCACAATCCTGGCTCGCCTGTTAAGGCCAGGCAAGCCGCGCATCTTCGCAGAGCAAGATTTCAAAAGCCCTATCGAACTATCCTTTATATCTCGATGGAGTATTGTGAGAAGCGAACACTACGCGATTTGATCTCTCGTAATCTCTATCAGAATACTGCAGAAATTTGGCGCCTGTTCCGTCAGATTCTAGAGGGCCTTGCGCACATCCACGGTTTGAGCATTGTTCATCGCGATTTAAAGCCAGAAAATATCTTCATTAGCAGCAGTGCAGATGGGATAGACAATGTTAAAATTGGTGACTTTGGTCTCGCCACATCCGGTCAATTCTCGATCGACAAGGCCGCGATTACGGCGAGTTTGGAAACCGACGATATGACGAGAAGCATCGGAACTGCATATTATTCCGCACCAGAAGTCCGATCTGCCTCTCATGGAATGTACAGCACCAAAGTTGACATGTATTCTCTCGGAATAATCTTCTTTGAAATGTGCTATCTACCCATGATGGGCATGCAAAAAGCGGATGTCATTGGCCAATTGAGAAGGCAGAAGCCAGTCTTGCCGACTGACTTCAAACCTGCTGAGAAGTCAATGACGGAGATTGTCCTGTCGCTAGTTAGCCATAATCCCAAAGAGAGACCTTACAGCGCCGAGCTACTGAAGAGCGGCAAGCTCCCCGTACAAATGGAGAGCGAAACAATTCGTCGGACTTTGGCAGGCCTGGCAGATCCAAACTCTCCATACTATCGCAAGATGTTGTCAACACTTTTCACTCACCCGGTGGAGGCTACCAAAGACTATGCCTGGGACATGTTTGCCACTGCGCCAACAGCTTCTGAGCTCATGGCAAGATATATGGTCAAAACAGAGTTGACTTCCATCTTCCGTCGTCATGGTGCAGTCGAAGCCACACGTGGTGCCATCTATCCTAGGTCATCTCAGTACGGAGACAATGTTGTCCAGGTCCTAGACCAAAATGGAACTGTGCTGCAACTCCCCTATGATCTGACGATGGGGCACGCGCGTATGTTGGCGAAGAATTCAAGTGGTCCTATTGTACCAAAAAGCTTTGCATTTGGAAGCGTGTTCCGAGACAAACAAGATACGGGACAGCCCCAGATGTTTGGTGAGGTTGACTTTGACATCGTCAGCACCGATGCTTTGGACTTGGCATTGAAGGAAGCGGAGGCATTGAAGGTCATTGACGAAATCTTGATCTCTTTTCCGTCTTTGTCGGCGACCCCTATGAGCTTTTACCTTGGCCACTCTGATCTTCTGCACCTGATCTACGAGCATTGCGGTATCGAGCCGGCTAATCGCCGTGCAACATCCGATGTTCTTAGCCGACTCAACATCCACAACTTTACCTGGCAGAAGATTCGTATGGAACTGCGATCACCCGCTGTTGGTCTCTCCGCCACCAGCGTGGACGAGCTACAGCAGTTCGATTTTAGAGATACACCAAACAAGACATTCGCCAAGCTAAAGAAGCTCTTCGAGGGCACCGACATGTATCAAAGAGCATCGCCAACGATAGCCCACTTGAAGGAAGTGGCTGAATATTCAAAACGGTACGGTGTCACGACAAAAATTTACATCAGCCCTCTGAACAGTCTGAAAGAAAGCTTTTACACTGGCGGTATCCTGTTCTCGTGTCTATACACCAAAAAGGTCAAAGACGTCTTTGCTGCCGGTGGCCGCTACGACGCGCTGATTAAGGAGCAACGGCCCAAGATGGGAGGTAACTTTGATGAGCGCCACGCCGTCGGCTTTAGCATCGCATGGGAGCGCCTCGCCCGCATCCCCAAGGCCGGTGGCAAAGCGTTCCTCAAGAAGATGGAAGATGATTCGCACAGCCTTGCCAACCCTAAACGCTGTGATATCCTAGTTGCATCTTTTGACCCAGCCATGCTCCGGTCTTCCGGTGTTGAGCTCCTTCAGACGCTTTGGGCCCAAGACATCAGCGCCGAGCTTGCCAAAGACTCACGCTCACCGGAAGACTTGTTGCAGAAGCATCGCGACGACAATTACTCCTGGATAATCATCCTTAAGCCTGAATCCATGCTCAAGATCAAGTCGCTCCTCCGCAAAGACGTCCCAGATGTTGACATCCCCGCGACGCAGCTGTTCGCCTGGCTGCGCACCGAGCTGCATAAGCGCGACTCCAGAGCTGGTGGCAGCAGCAGCAGCCGCAAGAGCCTCGCCGCTGTGCAAAACGACAATACCACCACCGCAGCAGCCGCNGCCGCCGAGAAGGACCGTGAGCAAGACGTCAAGGTGCTCGTCGCGCAGACGCGCAGCAAAAAGTTCAACCGCCGCACCGTCGTAGAGCAGGCGCAGGTCTCCGCGTCCAACCTCGTCAACTCGTTCCTCGAAGGCCCCATCCTCGCCGTCGAGGCGTCAGAGCAGGTCATGGCCCTGATTAGCGGCACGCAGCTGTCGGACCCGGAGAGCTGGCGCAAGGTCGACCACAGCGTGACGACGTCGGAGAAGAAGTACGTACGCGAGATTCACGACCAGCTGGACACCTGGAAGTTTGCACACGATCGCAAGGGCGGCACGCGGCACGCGTTTCTGTACAACTTTAGAACGGGAACATGTCTTTACTATGATTTGTCGGCGTAGTTGGGGTGGCGTTGTGGTTATATTTTGGGGAGCGGGGGCATATATCATGATATATAGAATAGGAGCGATAGAATGATTTTATGAAATGATTTTTTTGCATGTTCAAGTAACAAAAAGTATACATCATTGTCTAGAAAAATTACCGCCTGTAGAATTGAAGAAAACAACCAAAGTGGATATCCTAACTGCAACGAAAAGACAAAAAGGGCATTCATTATTAACAAAAGTAATTTGTTCAACATAGCGAGCGATAGATGCGCTTCCAGAGGGGCCACCTCCTGTGCGGATTGGGGTTGTCCATGTGAATCGAGTGCGCGCGGCTAAAGCTGCGGCCCGTATCAATGTCCATGGCCTTGGCGCGCAGGATGCTCGTGCGGAACCACATCTTGTGGCCGAGATAGAACACGAGCACGATGGGCACGGCCAGGACCTTGAGGAAGAAGTTCTTGGCGATGGCGCCCGTGGTGGCGTCGGCCTGGCCGCCGATGGGCGAGACGGCGGTCCAAAACTGGGAGACCACGACGAGGACGTTGGCGACGAGGCCGGCGTAGGAGCCGACGAGGCCGACCTGCGAGGTAAAGGGCAGCTGGGTTGGGCGGAGTAGCCGGCAATCTTCCAGGCGCGGCGAAAGCGGATGTGGCAGAGGCAGATGCTGCCCCAGGTGAAGAGGCTGGAGAGGCCGCAGATGGCGACGAGCC
>JANAKD010001011.1:0-10688 GCA_027627215.1 Lecanicillium saksenae | reverse complement strand
CGCCTGCTTCGAGACGTTCCTGCGCGAGCTCGCCACGTTTTACGTGCCGGAGCAGCTCCCGCCCGCGCCCGTGCCCGGGTCGTCGCAGGCGGTGGAAGAGCTGCACCCGGAGCTTCGAAAGAGGAGGCAGCATGTGCGGTGGGCGGTGGAGCATGTATTCTTCCCGGCGTTCAAGGCGCGGCTGGTGGCAACGCGCTCTCTCATGGATGGTGGCATATTGGAAGTGGCGAGTCTGAAGGGCTTGTATCGCGTATTTGAGCGTTGCTGATGGGTTTTCGTGGAGCTCTTGAAACTATGATGGGAATATGACTTGCTGTAAATCATGACATACACTTGTGGCTTGGGATTGCGTGGGTTGATTGTACTCAAAGCTATATTCAACAGGCACCAATATATAAATCTATATGCTTTAATTTGTCCGTTTTACTATTTTTCATGTCGTGTCATTTAGTTCTTGGGCTTGTTCTTGGCTTTGTATGCGAGGAATCTCGTCAAGTTCATGACGACCTCATCCGCCCGGAGTCTCAACTCCGCGTGGTTCTTCTTGTCGATCGACTTGGCCATGGCGCGGGCCTTGGGAATGGACTCCTCCAGGTGCTTGGCGAAGTTGTTGGCCCAAAAGACCTCGGCGTCGTATGCGTAATCCTCGTTGCCGTAAATGTCGAAAAGCTGGTTGTAGGCTTCGACGGCCTCCGCGGCAGGAGTCTGCGGCAAAGACGACACGACGGTGATGAGGAACGTGCCGAGCTCGCGGTTCATATCCGAGGGGCAGGGGTCTAATGCCAGCTGGCCCACGACGCCGATGCACTTGACGCCCAGGCTCTGGAACGGGTCCTCGTCCTCGGACGGCTCCGCAGCGCTGCCCTTTGTTGCTTGGTAGAGGGTCATGAACTTGCGTTGTTCATCGGTCTTTAGGGGAGTCTTGCTGCGCAGGGCGCGAGCAATGGCCCATGAAAGCCCAGTCACTTGGGTAGCGAGGCCGAGGTCCGCGGTGTCAGAGGCAAGGATGGGAGAGATGACGTGCTCCCAGATGGATTTGGCAGCCGGTGACCAAGCGGCGAGAATTCCAGCGTTGTGATCCTCTGAAAAGTCAACAAGTGAAAGAGACCAGGCAATGTTGTTGAGGGCAGAGAGGGCATGGCCTTGCATGGCCATGGCAACCTCGTTGGATGGCTGTGCGGCCGCAATGCGCACAAGCTCGGGGAGAGCTTTTTGCAGCAGAGCTTGCAGAACAGGAAGATCATCAATGTTTTCATCATCATCCTCGCCGAGGACCATATCCATGTCGGCTTGCATTGCTTCATGGGTCATTTCGTCGTCGTCTTCCTCCCCTTCTTCCTCATCCATGCCCTCATCACCACTCTGTGAGCGAACATCATCGTCAGCCACATCCATATCTTCATCATCACCAGCATCTTCTCCTTGAGGAGCAGGGGCCCCATTCTTGCCAGAAGCCTTGGAGGCCTCAGCCGGCCCACCCATGGCAGCTGTCAGGCTGGTGCCGATAGAGGCAAGAGTCTCAAGGGCTAGCTGCCGGTACTGGGCAGGGTCAGACCAGCTCTCTCCAGCGGTTGGTGGCTCATCGGCAGAGTAGTAAGAAATGACCTTGGTCAGAGTAGGTATCAAGATTGACTCATCGCCCTCGGTCGGTACTTGGTCATCTCGTGATGTTTCCAGAGAAGCAAAGAGGTTGTGCAGGACGGCGCAGGCCAAGACACCATCGCTATCCAGATTATCCTTGAGAGTCAGAAGCGTCTCGAGGGTATTGTTGCCAGCAGTGCTGATTGCCTTTGCCAGCTTGTCATTGTCCTCGCTGAGCAGCATCAAGCAGGCCAAGGCGTCGGCTCGGAGTGTAGATACGCTGTCGGACTCGCTAGAGAGCTCGTCATGTCTTGTGATGAGGACGACAAGCAGCTGGGTAAGTGTGGGGTTGGATGCGATGGCCTCGAGGATATCGTCACCGGCTTCGGCAAGGGCTGTGAGAAGGGACAAGAGAGAAGCAAGAATGCTGGTGATGATATCTTGTTCCGCCTTGGGGAGCTTTGTGAATTTAGGTTCGGTAGCTGTGATTCTTTCTGTAAACTGAGGCAGAAGTCAGCATGTACACGGGGTATGGAGGTATGAAGTGGATGAGACGGCAGCCGAAACACTTACATTCTTTGAAGCATATTCGATGGCAGTGAGCACATCTGATCGGAAAAGATGGATGCAAAAGTCAGCTTCCTCTTCTTGCGCGAGGACCTGAAGGATCCCCCATCCCGCCGCGCGACTCTCGAGAGCTGTGTCGGTGATGGTCTCGTTGAGGACAGTGTGGACGACCTGCTCTCGGAGCAGCAGCTTGCGGCATTTGGTATCTTGAATAATGTTGGAGATGGCAGAAGCCGCAGCAGTACGCTTCTTGGTATCGGTGCTCTTGAGATCCTTGATGGCGGGCAGAATCTTGGCCTCGCGCAGAGCGGCGAGCTCTGGATCCGAAGGTGGTTTGACAGGCTTTGAGAGGGGATCCTTGCGGGCACCGGCGCGGTTGCGTCTAGACTTTGCCATTCTGCGGAAGGGTCGAGCTGGAGTTTATTGAGCTTGTAACCACAGCGAATGTCGTCTTGAAATCGTAAGAGAAGCGTGGCTAGTGGTGAAGCTATCTGGGCATGCGACAGAGAAGACAAAAATTATTCACTTTTCTGTCGATGGCTGCCCCACCATGCCTCCAAAATCTTTATACGTCCTTTTTTTTTGAGGGTGCCGCTGGTCGCTCCACCAAAGCCACTGAAGAACCGGCGGCCTTCAGTGGAGGGGTTCCTGGCGGCTGGCGTCACAGTGGGGTAGCGGGAGTATTTACAGTGGGGCAGGCGCTGTAGTACAGGGGGTGACCTGCCCGATCCACCCCAAGCTGCCCCTAAACGGCCCTACAGCCCGTCCAGTTATACCTACCTAGGGAGACCGCGCCAAGCAAGACAGGTCATCCTTCGGTTGTCCATCCTCCCACAAACAAGCTTGCCTGCTTCATCTCCAGACGACACATTCCCGAGATCGAACACAGCAATTATTCTGACGGCTCATTGCGCCTGGAGGGGAGAGATTCATGTCTGGCGCTTGGACGACACCTGCTGCCGCTCGTCCTTTTAACCGTTGTGGCGCAACATGAGAGAGCTGCGTCGATCGACACCCTGATTCAGCCCGTTTGTCTGCTTAGCTGTCGCTGCCCCGACCCCGACCACAAATCATGGCACCTTCATCGGTCGCTCGTTGGTTCTCGCAGAATGTCTGGATCCCTGACGAAGAACTTGCCAAAAAGGATGACGATTTAAAGCTACCGCACCACTCTAGCAGCAACTGGCAGGCAGCTCGCACACCACGGCGGCGCGCGCTCGTTCGCTATGCTTTCTACACGCTCGTCATTCTCTGTGTCGTCTTTCTTCTCCGTCGCATTACCTACTCTCGCGAAGAGGACATCGTACGCCCGTACTCTCAGTATCGCCACAATGATCCAGCCGCAAAGGCCATACCGACACAGCTCACCGCGCCAAAGCCGACAACGAAAAAGCCGATTACCGACTCGAAACCGGTCGACGAAGCGATCAAAGCTCCCGCCATGGCAAAGGCACCGGGAGATTCCAGACATTATAAAGGCGTCATCAGGTTTGACGCACTTGGCACAAGCCTACGTCAAATGAGCTATTCTCATGTTGGCTCTGGGACCAGCAGCGTCATGTTTGCCGCGTCGAATCTACAGAGCGTAGCAACTATTCTTCCAATGGCATGCCAGAGAGCAGCTACGCAGAAAGATCGTGTCTTCTTTGCTCTGTTTGGTGATAGCGACATCAAGATGGAGAATCTACTCAGGCTCAACGGCATTGACAAGTCTTGCAAAATCATGACACTTGGTAAGAACCAAATTCCATACACGTCAGACCAGCTCTAACAACTTACGCAGACGCTCGCGCGGATCAGAGTCGGCAATTAAGTACCCCTAGATTGGCATTCGCTGCCGCTCGAGCAATGTGTAAGCACACACCGAGATTCAGTTCATCAAGCCGCATAATCTAAGTCAAAGCAGATTACATCTCAAATTACGCAAAACCGGTTGCCATCATCGTGGATGGCTCTTCTACCGAAGATCGTCCCTTCCTGGATGGCATAAAGGATCAGCTCTCAGATGTGCCCAAAGCTGCCTTAATCGAGCTACCCGGTCGAGCTGAAGCTCGTCTGTCATGGATCTCCCAACTGGATGCCACTGCTCTGTCAAGTACGTGGCGGTATCTGTTTGTGCTGCTACGGCCCAAAACTAACTTCTTGTACAGAGTGGCATGAGGTACATTTTGACATTTTGATTCATGCGCCGCCAACAGGAACTGGAAACCTAAAGCGCCTGTTGCGGTCCTTGGCAGCTGCGGACCTCACTGGCCACAGCATCCCTCAGATCACCGTCGAGCTGCCTCCAACTCTTGACATCTCGCTTGAGAGATTTCTGCGTACGTTCCAATGGCCGCGGCCAAGATCTGCGGGAGCTAGCCCCAGCATGTTGACGCTGCGGCATCGTCTTCAGCATGAAAAGCCTACCGCACAGGGAAGTGTGATTCGTCTGCTTGAGTCATTTTGGCCTAGTGATGTTGCCCATCACCATGCTCTGATCTTGTCGCCGCACACAGAAGTTTCTCCGCAATTTTTCCATTGTAAGTCTTGAAAAACAGCACATAAAAAACTTGGCTAATCACACGCAGACGTCAAATATGCCTTGCTCCATAGACGCTATGGCAAAGTCGGGACTGAAGACGATCCATACCAGCTAATGTTTGGTATTTCGTTCACTGTACCTGAGACACACTTACATAACACCAAGCCGTTCACTGCACCGTTGTCTGCGAAAAGGGGTTCGTCATTCGTCTGGCAGTCGCCAAGCAGTGATGCCATGCTCGTCTTTGGGGATAAATGGGCGGAGTTGCACGGCTATGTCTCCCAAAGTCTAAAGGCAGAAAAGGCAGGCAGAGCTGTGCCCACCATGACTCAATCTAAGGATGTCACGCAGAACAAGCCGGCATGGCTTGATTACATGCTGCAGCTGTGCCGCCTTCGCAGTTATTTCACGATGTACCCAAGCAAGGAGACTGCTGATGCCATTATCGGGGTGTATGCCGATCTGCCTGATGTCGCAGATGGGCGAGAGAAGAGCGAGGCCGATGCACGGCTGGAGACGCAAAGAGGCAGTAGCTTTGATGCTGGATCGCAAGTCGACATGCTGAACACACTACCTGATGGCGGTGTCCTCGAAAGTCTTCATGAGATACCTGTTCTCGCCTGGGAGGGTGGAGTCAGCACTATCGACGATATCGTGCAGGCGTCGCACAAGCAGGCCGCCGAGTTCCGTCGCCAAATCGGAACATGCAAGAATCCGGATGTGGTTGTTCGGCGCCACAGGTTCGCTGCGGACCTGTTCTGTGCTGCACCAGAGGAGGCGAAGGCCGCATGAGCGATGCCTAGAGGGGCTGCATTTTTCGTTTATAATGTCTTTAAACAACTGCATGTTGTAAATTTTCTTCATTGGATGGCATATATACAGTTTTGGACAGTGAATTCATTTCGATGCCTTGGCAGAGTCTTTCATCGTATTGATGACAAGAAGGACAACACAAGTAGCAAATATGGCAGCAGATAGAATCCCAAGAACCTGGTATTAGACGTATCAGCGTCTGATTTCAAAACTTATAGAAGTGAGAGGAACTAACTGTTTGTGTTCGCCACCCAGACTGGACAATGGCTGCTCGTTTACTGTAGAGGTTGACAGTTCCTAATGCCAGTTAGTACGCACGCAAGATGCGAGCGAAACGGCGAATGATGTACACACGTATGTAATTTGAAATACCAACGGCGAGGATCAGAACCGCAAGCAACCAAAATATGGCTCCGAGTGGCTTGGCAATGTGCTTTTCCAGCGTCGAGGGCTCGTTTTTTAGGTGAAACGACAGCGTCATGGCCATGGAGACGATGGCCATGAGCACCGACAGCCTCAAATATGAGAGAAATGCTGCAACATAATCGTCAGCCGCGGGACTCACGCATCAGAGGTTTTTGCCCCATTACTTCGCTCGTTGGCGCAGTGGTCACGCGCGTCGCTGCTCTCGTTGTCGAAGAGCAGTGCGCCGAGAATCGGCCACCGAAAAAAGGTTGACGTGCCAGCATGTCCAGACCTGCAGCTTTTTTCGTTAATTATGTCATTTATATTCTGCCAACGGCGCGCCGGGCTCCAAAGCGAGCTCGGCCGCATGGCAAACCTTGCTTTTTTGCCCTCACCCGATTTGGCCGACCTGGACGGGCTGGTACAGCGACGCGATCGGCACGCAGGACCGCGTCGTCTGCGCCTCGTTGTCGACTTGATAATTTGTCGACATATCGCGCGCAGCTTTGTGCTATGAAGGTCGTCTGCCCTTTTACGCCGGCAGGTTCGCCGCGGTTTGGGTGCGGTCGCTAATTGTATATCCGAGGCATGGAAAGTTAAAATGCGCATGACCAGCCCGACCGCCCTTGGGGTTCCGGCTTGTAGGTGATGGTCTGGCGGGGTTGCGTCATTCCTGCGGAGGTCGTTTTTCTGTCTTCATATTTTGCAAATGTCTTGTACATCGACTGAAGGTGGTTTTAAAGGAAACTATGTATATATCCTTCGCTAATTATCATATTATTTTTTCCAAGATTTTGGTACAGATTTTTGACAAAATCATGCATGCGCATGGCACAATAGTGACCTGCCAAGCCATGTTCACCAGCTTCTACTATTTGAATCCGGGACTTGGCCAAAAAGTGCACATTGCCATGATAACCGCGCACTAGCATGCTTTATAGATTTGAATTCGCTTACTTAGATGCTGAGACAACAAATCCCTCCGTAAAGCCTCCCCGCATCAATGCACTTCGTCAGCCTTGAAGCTCGCCAAGGTTACTTTCAGCTGAACTGACCCCCATTCAAGGCACAGTGCAATCTTGACCAGACTAGGATTCTCCAAATTTCGAGTGGGCGTCTTTGGTGGACTTTTTTTTTTAAGCTGATGAACGGCCGACCCGGCATCTGTACCCTTGTAAAATAGGCCGTGGAATACTCGCCGTCGTATAACGTTGCCTGTACGTTGCACAGCTCGCGCCACTAGAGACCAGCACTAGTACACTTACAGTTATACCGAGCCCATCTTCGTCATTGTTATAAATAAGACCTGGGGTCGTAATTTTCTGGCGTGCAACGTTTCTATGGCCTACATCTGTTACCGCTAAGAAGCTCTGCCATCATGAGAATTGTCGCAGCGCTGTGTCTCGGCGCCGGCTTGCTCGTCAGGGCTGCGCCGACGGATAGCATTCGAGCACTGGCTGATCGCTTCCTGGATGGAAAGGGAGATTCATTCGAGTTTTCCTTATCTGAGAGCAATGGCAACTGGTCTCGCTGGAATGCACCTACGAATGATAACTACACCGTGACGGCCGCGAAAAATGGCAAGATACATATCGAGGGTACCACGCTCAGTGCTTTGGCCCGCGGGTATGAGCCACCCATCCGTCTCCCTCAGCATCCATGACTAACGCGTACCCAGATTGCGTCACTATGCAAATGATGTACTTCACATTGATGATTTCTGGTTTTTCGATCGAAGTCAGAAACTTCCCAGCCATTTACCGCTACCGCCAAAGGCCATTGCTGGCAGCAGTTCTGTTCCCTGGCGCTATAATCTCAACACAGGTAAGCGTGGCTCAACTTCATGAACAGGGGCATATGCTAATCTGAAGGCTTACAGTAACTTTCGCGTACTCTTTTGCGTGGTATCAGTGGAATGATTGGGAAAAGCTGCTCGACTGGGCCGTTCTACACGGTGTCAACTTCCAGCTTGCCTGGGTGGGCTACGAAAAAATCTACCTCGACAGCTTCCGCCAGCTCGGCATGAAGGATGATGAAATCCTGGCTTTCTTCAGCGGCCCGGCCTTCCAGCCCTGGAACCGCTTCGGTAACCTCAAAGGTACCTGGGGCCCTGAGGGCCAGCTCTCCATGGCGTGGATCGACCAGCAATTCGCGCTGCAAAAGAAGATTGTCGCGCGCATGGTGGAGCTCGGCATCACTCCCATTCTTCCTGCGTTCCCGGGCTTTGTACCAGACGCATTCACGCGCGTGAAGCCGAACGCAAACGTAGTCAGAGCGCCGGCCTGGGGAGGCCTTCCCGAGAACAGCACCATGACCCACGCCTTGTTCCTCAACCCGCTGGACGATTCTTATGCGGAGATTCAGAAGCTCTTCATCGAGAACCAGATCAAGGAGTACGGCAACGTAACAAACATGTACGCGATGGATCAGTTCAACGAAATCAACCCCGTCTCCGGCGACCCAGAGTATCTGACCAGCGTCTCGAAGAGCTCCTACGCCGCGCTTACGGCCGCGAACCCTGCCGCAGTTTGGATCATGCAAGGCTGGCTATTTTACCTGAGCGAGGGCAACTTTTGGTCGCAGGATCGCATTGACGCTTACTTGAGCGGGCCGGAAGACAAGGCCGGCATGGTCATTCTCGATCTCTTCGGCGAGACGGCGCCTCAGTGGCAGCGCACAAAGAGCTTCTCGGGCCGTCCTTGGATCTGGTGCCAGGTGCACGACCTTGGAGGCAACCAAAACCTGTATGGCAAGATTACAAACACGACTGTCAATCCAATGGAGGCGCTGCAGGAATCCGGCTCCATGGTAGGAATGGGTATTGCCACCGAGGGCTATGAAGGAAACGAGGTCTTGTATGATCTCTTTTTCGATCAGGGTTGGTCCAAGACGCCCATCGACACTGTTTCTTATTTCCATGATTGGACCACCCGTCGCTACTCGGGTGTCAAGAAGCTACCAACTTCGCTTTACAAGGCGTGGGAGCTGCTCCGCTCAACCGTCTATGACTACCGGTCGTCCGATATTATTATCATGCCCGTGTCCGTGTATCAGCTTCAGCCCAATGTTAGTGGTCTTTACAACATGACTGCCGGTAAGCCAACCGCGCTTCATTACGACCCCAAGGCTCTGCAGCGCATCTGGGGTCTCTTCCTCGGCGCCGCCGCTGAGCAACCAAGTCTTTGGTCTGAGCCGGGCTTCCGTCTCGACATGGTTGACGTCACACGCCAGGTCATGAGCAACGCCTTTGATTATTTCTATCTCGACGTCGTCTCGGCGTTTGAAAAGAAGCAACCCGCTGCGGAGGTTTCCAAGCTTGGCGACAAGATGCTAGCCTTCCTAGGTGATCTGGACCTGTTGCTGTCGACGCAGGAGCACTTCACCCTGCGCAAGTGGCTGGACGACGCACACGTGTGGGGAGAGAGCACCGGCGAGAAGGACTCCATTGCGTACAACGCACGTAGCCAGGTCACCATCTGGGCACCCCAGACGCTGCTCAACGACTACGCGGCTAAGGCGTGGTCTGGGCTGATCTCGACGTACTACAGCAAGCGCTGGCGCATCTTCGTCGACAAGCTTGTCGATGCGCTGAAGAACCACGGCGGTAAGCTCGACTTTGTAGAGCTGGATAAGGCGATCAAAGCGTTCCAAACTTCGTGGCAGACGAAGGGATATGAGATTGACGGTGAGAGTACGACGAAGAGAGCCTCGGACGTGCAACAAGTCGTGGAGTCAATCAAACAGCGTTGGCAGGATAGTCTGTAATAGATCACTTAGCTCATGAAACTAATTATAAAGGTCCGAAATGCAGCTCATTTATATCTTGATCATCATTTCCAAATTCAGACAAGGCTGAGAGTGATATGTCCAGTAATGGCCGGTATTCGACAATCAGGCCAGCGTCATCTGGCCGACTGACACTACTGTTACTCAGCCTCTTTGACTTCAAACACTACACAGCATTGCTGCTTGCTTGCAGTCATCGATTCTCTATCGTGAATTCTGGTTGAAAATTCCCTCCGAGGCTGGATTGACTAAATAAGCAATCCTACAGCCTTGTTCCAGAGCCTCCTGTGGCTCAGCCTTCAGCCAAGTACCGTCGCTAGTCCCTCGCTCAGCTGCCGCTTTTCGATATCAAGATCAAAATCCTGCGAAAACTTTGCGCTAGCATATATCGAATAATGCTGGAGACAGTTTTTGATGTGATAAATTCTGCAGCTCGTGCTGCGGACTTCGGCTCTGCGCCTTCTGGGCGGCCGGTTGCACCGCTTGTGCATATCTGCCGGCGCGAAGGATTCGACACGTCCATCGCGTGTGCTTGGCAATGCCACCTTGCCTGCCCCTCACCAAAAATCCACCATCGCGAGCAGATTTAGTAGTCTCCGGCTGCACCATCTGCTCGGGCGACATTTCTTTTGCAGTAGTGCTGATTCTTGCGATATTCGCAGCGCACTCGGCGTTGCACTCATGCGGGCCCATCTCTCGCATTCGACAATGACCGAGCGAGAGCCTCGTTTGGAATAGGAATAACATGTAACCCTGCGAAGCAATGTGACATGCATCATACGGTAGTATCTCTATATATAATGGTACCAGCCCCGTCGATGTCAAGTAATACCATCGGAGCTGTAGCAGTTTGATACGCAATTTGTATAAGTGACTTGGTGACTTTCTCGCCATCATGCCTTCTCGCTCGAAATCTTCCCTTTACGCTGTCAGCCTTGCCGCGGCCGGCACTCTTGTCAATGCCGGTCCCTGCGACATATACGCCCGAGGTGGCACACCGTGCGTCGCCGCG